>PVKA01029504.1:0-28249 GCA_004027165.1 Ctenomys sociabilis
AATACAAATGTCAATCAGACAGTTTCAAAACACCATAACCATACAGAGTCGATGAAATAATACATTGCAAACTGTTTTCATAACGTTTTGGTATTGTACAAGGTGCATACATGATATTATATTTACAGGTTTTTATATAGCTGAATTATATCAAAGATTCAATAATTATTTACCTAGTGGATGATCATAGCACTAAAAGTCGACATAATATCCTGTCCCACCACCAATAGTGCAGATCTTGCCTCTCATAGAATTATGTAGAAGCACAGCATTATCTATCCCAACTGTACTGTCTATACACACACATGATGATTTTTTCTTTCTACAACCCTTCCTTTGTCTACACCTGTCAAAAGGGGGCACTCCGTTGACATCCAACTACCTTAGGTGCTTGAACTCGACACCACAATCCAACACAGTCCAGCATTCTGCAACCATAGGGAGTTATTCAAAGAAATTGTCGACCATATCCATTTACAGCTCAGCTTAATATTATGGGCTCACGATGTATTTTTTACCAAATTTGCATGTTTTTGTTCTTTGGGGCCGGGGGAGATGGCTCAGTGGGATAAGCGCTTCCCTGACAAGTCAAGGGCCTGAATTCAATCCCCGGTTCTGGAAAAAAAAAAATTTTAAAAAAAGGAGCATCTTTGTCTACAGCCATACCACCCTGAATGTGCCTGATCTCGTCAAATTTGCATGCTTATATATGAGTATCTAAACAACTAATTTGAAGTCAATATTATGCAATACAACAACCATTGTTGAACTCCTGCTTTTTTAGTGAGATTCTGTACTGTTTCTAATGTGTATTTTTAATATTTGTATTAGATTCAAAATATTTAAAAAATCAAACTCTGGGAACTTTATGTAGGAAACATTTATCCTGTAAAATTTTCAAAACTATTAAAGAGATAACTTGCAGAATCAGTTGAACTTCTTACTACTTCCTGATCAACTATTTTGCTCTTTAAGATGCATGCAAGATCTTTTAATTTGTGGGCTGGGGAGACAGCTCAGTAGAATAAGTGCTTGCCTCACAAGCACAAGGTCCTGAGATCCAACCCTCGTACCAAAGAAAAAGATGCTTTTCATTTGTATCACTAATTTCTCTAATGTTTACTGAAAAAAAAATTTGTTCTTTTGTTTTCCCCTTCAGTGTAACTCACAGTCTGTTTTGTCTATGACTTCTAGTTGGAGTTCCATTTTAGACAATTTCCCAAGAATATGAAAGTGTTTCAACTTTTTTTTTTTTTTTTGGTGGAGCCAGGGATTGAACTCAGGCCTCTGTGCTTGCCAGGAAGCACTTATTCCACTGAGCTATCTCTCCGGCTCTGGCTCAACTATTAATATTGAATCAGTTTATCATGAAAGAAGCAAAACAATGAAATGAAAATTCATATACTACAAAAGAAGATACTTAACACGATGAGGGGTTAAACTGCAAGTCATTATGAAAGCACACTAGGGGGCACTCGGAGTCTTCTTAAGGGTTGGCAAAGCCTGAAAGAGACACACAGGACTCACAGTTAATGACCTGATTTGCGTTCAGGGAACTGAGTTACACGTTACAGCAGGTGCTTCCTCTCATGGGAAAATGAAGAGCTCATAAAACCCAGCCTCCCTGACAGTAGAGCAAGACCCTGCACTTCCAATCCTGCAACTCATACTGCTGATGTTGTTGGTAAAAAAATAAAAAGTTTTTATTAGAAACAAGAAAAAAATTGGCCATGAGAATTAAGCGTCCTTAAAAGGGTCATCCTAGTGTCAGAACACACCACAGCTGCACAGAAATGCTTGGAAAGTCCATGTTATTTCCTACTACTGTCTGCTCTTCCTTCCATCTCTCCTTACTCTGCGCCCAGATCCATGTAGACTTCACACATATGCCTGAAGAGCAACTCTTCTGTCAGCCTTTTTCATCTCTGGTGTATGTTGATTTTTATTTTGGTGTCCAGTTCTCTGACTATTGAGGCCCTGGATCCTACAACAAACCTACCTGTCAGTCATTTTCAATTTGTGGCTGCTGCTTAGTTGCTCATGTTTTATACTGGTTCCAGCAGAAACTGGCCTAACATTCACAAAAATGATTTTTATCACAGGTCATAGGCACTTCTCATCACCTGTCAGCTCCACAGGTTCTCTTTATGACAATATAGGCTTGGCCTCTCTGGTGATCCAGACTCAGGTTGAAGCTGAGTGTTGTCCAATGTTGTATGACAGTACTGCACAACACAAGGAAAGCAGACAGGGAATTGAAACAAAAACCTAGGTTTGGCTAAGGCTGAGTACAAAGAGATCAGGTGCCTGGACAGTCAACACTCTGGCAGGATCCTGTTGATTATCCAGAGTGAAAACGATGTGGAAAAGTGTCTGGAGTGATTCTTCTTCATATTTGAATCAGAAGGCAAAAGATATCCATGAATTGTTTCATAGGAAGGATTTCATGCAAATATAGAGTTCAGTTGCTTGACCTTAATAAAAGTGAAGTGATTATGGTTTACATGGAAAGAGTGAAATCAACATATTTCCTCTATCTAGAAATGCCATTAGAAATGTTGTCTTTGTGATTAATAGACAAGAAAAGCATCTAGCCCCCGTTTATATGGTGATACTTTAGTTTCTTCAATTCTATTTTAGTACAGAGTCATTGCATGGCACAGTTGAAGTAGTGCAATGCATGAAAATTTGGAATGGAACCATTTCTTCTAATGTTGTGTGGCAAAATATCTCCTTAAAGAAGTAGTGATGAGACACCACTCTGGAATACTACAGAATATGCTGTTTTTAAAATGTAGTGTTGGGCCAGGGAGATAGCTCAGTAGAATAAGTGTTTGCCTGGCAAGCACAGGGACCTGAATTCAATCCCCAGTAGTGCAAAACAAAACATAAAACATAGGGTCATCTCAGGTAGGAGTAAGATGAGCTGATATTAGACTATGGTAATTTAGTTTTTTGCATTTTTAAAATATTATTTTAAAGTGAAAAGTGAAAAAAGCAAGATCAAAGACAAAAACAGCAGCCAAACAATGAAAATGATTCACGATTTCAAAACAAAAATTTGAAATTAACTGAGGAGGTTATATTATGTACTATTATCATCAAATTTTTGGCTCAGAATGGCAGTCCACAGTAACATAATTTACAGATGTGTCTGGTTTTTAGAAGGTAGGGATCCAGAGAAAGAACATCATGTGAAAATAGGAACACAGACTGGATTTGTGCTGCAGTACACTAAGGAGCACCAATGTCTGTGCACAACTAAGGACCAGAAAGAGGGAAGAAAAGACTCTTAGAGGAGTCTATCATGAGGAATGTAGCCCTGCCTGTGGGTTTTCCATGACTGGCCCTGAGTACTGTGGGGGGGGTGCATTTCTCTGGTTATTGTCCATCAAGATTCTGCTTTTTTATTAGAGTCTAACAACAAAAATTCCAAACACTTATTTTCACAATCACTAAGTAATATATCTATATCTATATTGTGTCTATGTCTATGTCTATATATCTCTCATTCTATCTCTATCCCAATCTATCTTTCTCTATCTAACTCTCTATCAATCTATATATATATATCATCTATATCTATATCTATCTATCTATGTATCTATCTATCTCTATATCTATTTATATACCCAACTTAAACTTCAGGCATCCAGTATACATCCACACAATTGACTTCCAGGGAGACATGAAGGGTCTTTCATATTTATGAAACAGCTTTTTTAAATTTAAATATTTGAGGAATGTGATCACCAGGACAATAGAGATGCAGAGGATCCAGCAGCTGCTCAGTTTATCATGTCGAAAACATGATAAACAAAAGAGACCTATGTTTTAGGATCATTCCAAGACTAAAGGTCTGAAAAATCTCTATAGCTGTGTTTCTCTGCCTTGCTAGAAGTCACTTCTGTGAGTCTATATTGAATGCCTGAAGTTTAAATTTCGTGTGCACAGCTGATCATCACAACAAAAAACACACACACTCAAGAAGAATCAGGCTTTCTAGAGAAGTCAACTTTCCTCTTCATATTTCATTACAAGTGGGCTGCAAAGTATGGATATTGGCACCAAAGATCAGCATGAGTTCTTCTCATATTTCCATTCAATTCTGGGAAGGTCCCCTCATCCATAATATGGTTTGAAAAGCTCCAATTGTCTCTAAATCCAGTCAGACTGACAATCAAGGTTTACCACCAAGAAGAACCCAATGGATATTGAAGTGCTGTAACATACTGCTAGGGAAGTGGAATCATACTCAGGTACTCAGGTAATGTACATATCCAGTCAGGAAACCAAAAAGTTCTAGGCTCTCTTCTCTGGCTTAAATTGCATGTCTGTGCAAGAATAAGGTGAAATTAATGGAGACTTACACATTTGCAGAGAGTTGCAGTGCCTTGTCACATCAAGGGTATTTTACAAAGGTTAAGATGCATTACTCCAAGGTATTTAATTGACTATTTGTACAGCCTTTAGCTAACACACTGGAACACAGTCAGCAACCACACATGCAAGGGAATCAAACTTTTTTAAAAATCCATTTCATACCCAGATAGTGTGGTTAAGCTCAACTGCCTCTATTATAGGGTAATAATAACATTAAGCTTATCTTTTGTATGTTTAAAAGCTAACGTTTGAAGACCAAAAATTAGAGAAATAGAGGGGCTAAAGGACAGCCAATATTTTGGCCCTAGTACTTCAAGGTCAGTGAGGACTTAGGACATAAGAGAACCTGTGCTGTGGCACCCTATAACTCAATGGTATCCCAAATTTTTTGATCAAGAATATGGGGCCACAGAGGAAAGTGATGCATGATTTGTAGTGTGCCTAATGGGGAGTCACCTACAGAGAAAAATTTCCTCAGGCTTTTACAGAGACCAAATTGGTCAAGCAATGGCTGTGATTCATCCACATGGCTAACACTGACAAAGATCTACAAGCTGCTCTACATGGGTCCAGCGTAAATCCTGAGGGGATTTGACTGACCTTATCAGATACAAAAGTTATAGTTTTGGTAATATAGGTCTTTCTTTAACTTGGTCTTAAATATACAGAAAGGTTTAACCATGGAGAATAAAAAGTAATGCCATATTAATATCCTGAAGTGTAAAAGGCTTAAGTCAATAACTTCTGACAATTGCCAGTTCTGCTGATAACCCACTTCTATTATGGACTATTGAAGTTTATTGGATTATTTTGCTGAATTCAAGTACCTACAATCTTTAGACTGATTTCCAATATAAAATAAGTCCTTTAAAGACTTCTCCAGATACAGCTTCTCTAACTACAGTGAAATGCCGATCGCTTAAAAAACAAAATGAAAAAAGGGGATATATTGGGAGACATGAAGCTAGGAAATTGATCGAATATGTGTAAGTGGGACTTGACCAAGTGCCTAAAGCAAACAAGCTACTTCACTCCTGAAATGAACATCTTGTCTGGTTAATGTTAACTATCAGTTGCTAGGTGACCTAGTGTCATGCATTACTAACTTTACAAAAGTATAAAGAACAGTTTTGATGTGAAAAAAAGAGAAAAACATACACACACACACACACACACACACACACACATAGTTTCTTATTGTCACCTCTCTAAGGCAAATTCAAGCATACAATACATTTTGTCAGTTCCTATTAAAGTAATGATTTATTGGGTTTCATTATGGTGTGTTCATATACACACATATATGATCATAGCTCCTTCTCCTTAACCTTCCAAACCCCTTACTTGCCTAAACTTACTCATTACCCCTTGTTTAATACTAGTCTTTCTTGTGACTGCTAATCCAGATAAATATATTTAATTGAATAAAGAAAGGCCTACAGCCCTGACTGATTTGTTGGCCTGGTTTATGGATGCATGGCCTTGGATATACAATACCAGTATTGGTGAGCCATTTAAAGTTTTGACTAATAAAAACCCTTCTGCTCTAACATATGTGTAATTTATATATTTTAGTATTTTTACAGTGTTAGGATCTGTGTAGACTAGCTAAGCAGGAGTTCTAACTTGGAGCTATGCTCGTTGTCCCTAATGTTTTGTTATGAGCCACTTTAGAACAATTTCGAAAACATACTAGTTAGAAATTACAAACTAGGCAAAAACAACATATGCTTACAAAAATATTCTTGGCAAACTCTATCACTGAGCTAAACCCAAGGCCTCAATGTTTAGGTGGTTTTTATATTCTACATCAACAAAACAATTACTAGTCAAACTTTAAGCTTTGTAAAAAATACTTTCAAATATCCTTTGCTAACAAACCTTTTAACGTCCTCATAAATAAAATCCTTTTTAGTAATTACAGATTTGTGGGAATCTACACAGTGTGATCAGTTGCAGAGACTGAGGCCTTGTTGATCTTTTATAGGAATGTGAGAGGGGTGTAAGGCTGCCCTGCACTTTCTCAAGAGCAGGAATGCTGCTTCTCACAAAACCCCAGGGAATAACAATATCAGCCAATGGATAAAGAAACAAAATTGTATGCACAAATCTAAAATAGCTATGTATTCTTTGTTAAACATTTACAAGTTTCTTAAACACCAGATTGATCAACTGCTACATTGCCTTGATTTACTAATCAACATGGGGATTTCTAGACATCCACGGTTCGCACATTCTTGAGACTGAAGCCCTGTTCCCACTGTATTGGAAATTGTTCTCTTTCTCTCAAATTCCTCATACTACACCCTTGTCATTTTCCAGGCTGCTTATACACAGAGAGTTATTGACTAAATTTTGGTTTCCAAAGAGTAATTTCTTAAACTGCCAACCCTCAATGTTATTTTAACTGGTATTAAAGGCATTAAAAAACAGTGCCAATTCAATAGGTCCTAAGTGTGGATGCTTAGTTTAATAAAACTGATGTCCTTCTTAGAAGAATTTGTGGCACAGAATAGCTAGAATAAGGAAAGGCCACTGGAGGATGATCAGATATCAGTCATCTGTAAGCCAAGAGTCAGAATGCAAGACGATGCAAGCTTGCTGACACTGATCTTGGGCTCACAGCCTCCAGAACTGTGCCAATTGACTGCTGTTGCTGTCAAATAGCCTGCAATATTATTTAATGACAACTTAGAAAAACATTAAAATGGGTTATTATTCTGATTTTTCATTGTTTCACTCACCATTATTATTTCAGTTATTTCAAAAAATAACCTTGTATGGGAGTCAGCTTTAGTAAAAATGAGAGTAACCCTAGACAAGGACTTCTTTCACCAGTGGATTCAGATAGCTCTTCTTACTCTGAACCTTAGATTTGTTCACATCTAATCCTCACCTGCAGCAGATCCCTTGCCTGGCCATCTGTAAGTGCCAAATCCATGCTGTAATCTTAAAATCATGATGCAGAACCACAGTTTAGTGTTGATTGCTGATGCCAACACTAGGCTCTGGCTCTCTAGATTTCAACCCTTTCAGGATGACTAAATATATTCTTCCCACCAGATGGCAGTGTGGGTGTGTGCTCAAGATCTAAAGGATGTTGAGTACTGCCCTGGCTAGCTCCCTGTAAGCCATACATTGGCTCCAAAATCTTAGATAAGTCTTGGAGGTTTGTTCTATAAATGTATATGTCATTCTCATGCTCATGTTTAAAGTCATTCACATGATACACATGCATTGACAATAATTCGAGTAATTACCACTGAAGTAACAGAATATTTCATATTTCTTAGTGTACTTACTAAAAACTGCTCGATGCTATAGCAGCCAGTGTGACATTTACAGCATTCAGTACAGTCTCTACGCAGCCTTTAATATGATCTTCGTGTGAGAGATCATGTCCTACCCTAAGCCAGCTCAGATTAGGTCTGCAGTAAAGTACACACAACTGCATTGGGTTTTAAACTAGCATTGGAGACTAGGGGCGGAAAGAACAATACTCCTCAGTACACCATCATCTACCTCATACTACATTGTTCTTTCCTCATTTTCCTTCGTGCTACATTTTGTGAGAATATTTTTTTCTATATTACACACACCGGATGACAGAAAAACAAGGATCAAAAAAGTGTTGTGACCATTTCAAGACATTATTGATATTTATTTCCTCTGTTATGATGCTGGGTTCACCACAGTGACTTTGTTTTGAAGGGTTGCATGTAAGGAAACTCTATCAATCAAAAATAAGAAAATGAGAATTATTCCTAAGCCTCTTAGCTCATTTATATTCTTTTTTATCAGGTCCAACTACTTTAAGTAGATTTGTGGTTTACATCACATTAACTATAGTAAAACTTTTTTTAAAAATGGGGAAGTTGATAGGTTTTCCCCTGGGAGTAAGCAGAGGGCCCTTGGGCAACAGGCAGTTTTAGTCAATAATGTGAGCAGGCTGTTTCCAGGAAAGAACCAAACACACACAGAGCAGGAGCCAAGACCTCTGCTTCTCTTCTCTTCCCAAGGACATGGATAAGCTCTGGCCCTACCTGGAAATGTCATAATACTTACTGAGTAAAAGTTTAAAAAGCCTACAGAAAAACATGAACTTAGGGTAAGTGCCATGAACAGTTCCAGGATTAGCAGATAGGAAAACTGCATCATACTAGGAGCCACCAGAGGAGCAAAGTAATCGTGGAAATGACATAATCTTCAGAAATGGAGAATGATGAATTTTGATCACACACTCTTAAGTCCAGGTTAAAGGCTGCAGTTTAGGGGCTCGGTAAGACTTATAGAAAGTCAGAGGCTGATAGTTAATGTGTAGCCATCAGGTGGAGCAATCGTGTGAAGCCAAGCCCATGTCAAGTATCTATCTCAGCCACTACCCTTGTTAAGTACTAGCCTTGGTAATGGGAACATTTGCATAGGAATCTATGCCCTAACCAGAAATAAAACAGGAGGACAAATGCATATTGATCCCCATCTCACTAGCTTGGGGCCTGAGGACTCAGCATTGGGACAGCTCCAACATGGCCTGGGCTCAGCTCCTCTTCACCATCATCACTCTCTTCACAGGTACCTGCCTCCTTACAGATCACACCTTCTCAACCCCAAATAACACCCCTGTCCTCTCCTATATCAATTCTCCTGTCTCTGAACTGGATACTTAATGAAGATCTGTGTTTCCAGGGTCCCTCTCCCAACCTGCACTGACTCAGGTGCCCTCTGCATCCGCCTCCCTGGGACAGACAGCCAAACTCACCTGTACCCTCAGCAGTGGCTACACTGGTTATTCTATAGACTGGTACCAGCAGATCCAGGGGAAAAGCCCTCGGTTTGTGATGCGAGTGGGTAGCAGTGGTATTGTGGGCTCCAAGGGCACTGGAATCCCTGATCGATTCTCAGGATCAGGCTCTGGCTTGGATCGGTACCTGACTATCCAGAACATCCAGGAAGAAGATGAGACTGTCTACTACTGTGGTGTAAACCATGGCAGTGGGAGTAGCTTCGTGTAACACACAGTGGCACAGCCAGAGGGGAAGTGA
The DNA here is from genome assembly GCA_004027165.1 of Ctenomys sociabilis. Taxonomy (NCBI): domain Eukaryota; kingdom Metazoa; phylum Chordata; class Mammalia; order Rodentia; family Ctenomyidae; genus Ctenomys; species Ctenomys sociabilis. The sequence continues at coordinate 9,426 of PVKA01029504.1, forward strand.
GACAAAAAACCTCTGACCAGTCTATCCTGTGCTTGTTTCCTTCCTCACTGTCCTCACTCACATTTCAGAGGAAGCCTCCCCACCTTTTTTGAGAAATCTCTTCTTTCCAGATGTCTGAACTGCAGTTAGAGCGACCTGAAAAAGTCTTGGGCTGTCCACTGGAAATAATGGACTGTCCATTGCTGGAAATAGCTTGCTCCTGGTAAACAAGTAGCAAGGGTAAGAAAACATTTAATGATGGGCTAAGGTTTCCTGCAGCAACAGCAGCTCTGTGCATCAATATGATTGTCCTCATCCTTAAACTCATGTTTTTCCCAGATTTTTGTGAGCTTCCCTAAAATGAACCACTAACCTTAAAACCTATATATACTCAATTCTATTGCCCTTTAGACATTCACTGATATTCATTCACTTATTAACATACCTATAGGTACAAGAATAACATCTATTATCTCCACAGTGTAAGTCTCAAGGTGAATCCTCATGCACTGTTTTTACAACAGCTAATTTATAATTTCAATTACACGGTTCACTAGGTACAAATATTTTCTCACAATTATCTGATATATTTGAGTTTGTGGAAACATGTAGTCATTATTTCTCACCAGTGACCTGAAAGAATCTTATTTTACAGATAGTAAAACATTTCAGAGTTGCCCTCAGTATAACATGTGTCTCTATCTTTTCCTCTTTTGTCTATATTTAACACTGTGAGTATCTTAGTCACTTTCTCATTATGATGACAAAAATATTGAAACCCATATTTTATTGAAAAAAAGAGGTTGACTTGGGTTCACATGTTTTAGAGGAGTCAAGCCATAGTCAGTAGATTACAAGACAGGAAGAACATGGTGGAAGGATCTGACAGAGAAAATATGCTCCCTTTAGGGAGGCCACAAACCTGCAAAAGTGAAGAAACAAGATGGAAGTAAGATTTACCTTCAAAGTCATGCTCCAGTGAGCTATCTCTAAGCAGGGTCCACACCCTCATAGCACACTCAGCAGCTGAACATATTAGAAGATGAACTGACTGATAAATACATGTTCTCATGTTCTACTCTCCTTTTAATAGCTCCATATCTGAGTACATGAGAGTATATCAATTTAGTCCAGATCTAATGCACATCAGTGTTCTTTCAACAGAAGGACAACAGGGGTTACTTCCTTGGAGATTCATATGAACTTCACCTAAGATTTCAGTTCACATCATCTCCATGTGCACATAACTCTCTCTGTGTGGGGTCAGTGTGATTGAGAGAGAGAGAGAGAGTGTCAGAAAGAGACAAAGAAACACATACAGAGAGGCAAGAGAGGAGAGAGGGGAACAGAGAGGAGAGAGAACAGAGGAGAGAGGAGAGAAGAGAGAGAGAGAGATAGTGAGAGAGACAGGGGGGAGAGAGAGAAGAGAAAGAGAGAGAGAGAGAGAGAGAGAGAGAGAGAGAGAGAGAGAGAGAGAGAGAGAGAGAGAGAGAACCTACAAAAGAACTGGGCCATTCTGAAGAAGGTCTACACCTGAGATTTTGGGGCTTGGGCCTCAGTGTTCTTCAGAGAGTAGATTTATAAATTTAGTGAGAGAGCTCACCTAGGATCACTGGGCAATGAGTTTCCAATGCTAACTCCATGTATTAACATCCAATTTCACAGGTGAAGGGCACAACCCTCCATGCATAGGCCTCCACTTGATTCTGTAGCCACAAGTTCAGAAAGTCCAAAATCTATACCTTGTATCAACTTACCATGAACAGAGATGTCCCCATGATACCTAGAGTTGGATAATTCAGAATAATTAGACAACTCAATCTTGAAATGTATGGTGCCGTCCTGAGAACTGTGCTTTTTATTATAAAGGATAAGGTCAGAGAAAACAGATAAAAGCTAAGACTTGCTGATCTGTTGCTCAGGCTTCCTGTCCTTAAGGTGCATCACTCTGTGGGTGCATAGGACTGTCAAGCACAGAAGTTCATTTAAGAACTAGTTGAATAGGAGAGATTTTCTTAGTTAAATGTAACAGACTGGATTAAAGGTAGTCTCTTGTATCCCTCCCACCGTGAGGGTTTGGAATTTGGACTGAAATAAGTTCAAAAAAGTACACTTTAAGGAAGATGACAAGTCAATGACAAGCACTAAACCTTATGGGACACAATGAAAGCAGTGTTATGACGGAGATCTATAGCAGTGAATGCCCCTGTCAGGAAAACAGAGCAAGCTGAAATAAATAATGTAATGAGGAACCTCAATTATTGAAAGAGAAGACCACGCAAAGCCCAAAGATCATATAAGAAAAGAAATTATGCAGATAAGAGCAAAAATTAATGCAATAGCCATTAGGAAAAGAATACACAGAATCAATGAATTGAAGAGTTGCTTCTTTGAAGAATTAAGTAAAACCTACCAAACCAGGTAATCTTATCAAAAAAAGGAAAGACTCACATCCACACAATTCAAAATGAATAGGATAAAATCAGAACGTATCCTGCCAAAATCCATGAGATTATCTATATCTACTTTCAGAAATTGTACGCAAATAAAACGGCAAATTCAGAAGTAGTTGTGAGATACCTAGATATAGATAAGTTAGTGAATCAAAAAGGTACATGAATCCTAAATAAACAAATATCAAACCATAATATTCAATTATAATTAAAACTCTACCCGCATAGAAAAACTCAGGATATTATGAATTTTCAAACTCTTTAATAAGACTGAAATAGAAACAATACACCCACATTCATTCCTGGAACCAAATACCATTCTGATAACACAACCAGAGAAGGACCCAACTATGAAAGAAAGTCATAGGCCACTCTCACTAGTGAACATAGTTACAGAAATACTGAATCAGATGTTAGCACACAAAATGCAACAAGTCATCAAAAAGATAATGGGCTATGACCAAGTAGGATTCATCCCACAAATGCAAGGATGGCTCACTGCATGCAGATTCATACATGCAGTGCACCATATTACCAAAGCCAAGGAGAGTATCATGTGATCAACAGCTACAGAAAAAGCACTTTATGAAGTGCAATATTCCTTCATGGTAAAAACTCTACAGAAAATTGGAATAGGTGGTACTGTTCTGTTCCAATTTCAAAATTGGAATAGATGGTACTTCTCTCAATGTTGGAACAAAATATCTGACAACCAAAAAGTAAGGAAGGAAAGGTTTGCTGGTTAACAATTGGAGGTGGGGGTTAGTCCGTACTCAGCTGACTCCAAGGCAGTATGGTACGTGACAGAGGGCAGCAGTTTGTGGGTGCAGAAAACAATGAAACAACTATTGCAAAAATGGGAGGATTAGTGGAAGCATCAGAGAGCAAGCCTCTCTCCATTCCTTATATTGTATTCAGGTTAACTGTGCCAAAACAGGTGTAGAAAACACGTGATAATGCCAGCAACACACCCATAATCAAAACATTAAATCATGAATTAATCACAAACACAATAAGCCCACTCTAATGGTGCATGAGGCTTCAGGGGGACAACTAAATAGAAACCATAACCTTCCTGTCCAAAGACTTATGCATATCCCATTATACAAAAGAAATTTTAGTCCATCTTTAAGAGCTTCCAAAATCCTGTTTCATTATTGCTAAAAAGTCCATGTCCTGTCTCCACAGAGATCTAAAGCAAACCCTTAACTGGGAGCCCCTGTACTAATGAAAAGTTAAAGAATTCGAAGATTCAGTGGCACAAGAAAAATATTACCATTCAAAAAATGTACAAATAAGAGTAAACAAAGCATTGTGACCAAAGTAAGTCCAAGATCCATCAGGTCAAACATGAAGTTGAGTGTTTCACATTCAACATCCAAGACACACTGTGGCAAACTGTATTCTGGGTAAGTAAAGATAACAATAACTAAGGTAATAATCATTATTACTTTCCTATTTTCTTCTTTTGAAATAGTTTTTTAATTTTTTTTCTTTAAAACATAACTTTAAAAAAGATTTTCCTCTCCAACTCTGGTACCTATCACTGTCACACCCAGTGTGATTTTCCTCTCCTTCCACTCCCTGACTGCCCTTCCTCTAGCTGTCCAGGCCACTGGATGCTGATGGTTACCAGCTGATGTCTGGAAATGCCTCCAGGCTTAAAAGATTCCGCTGCTCCATTATGGCACCCTTTACTTTATTGAACCAATAGAATGGTCTTATGTTGCTATAGCACACACCCAGCCAAAATTTGCAAAGTATCTCAGGGACCCTCTCATCATAGAGCCATTAATCCATATAAGAACTGGTGACATCTTTGTCATGACACCATTGCAGGGCAATTTCTCAGACTTTGACATCCTCTTGCTTCATTTCTTCACAGGTCATCCAAATAAAAACCTGCAGGAAACACAGGACCGGATTGTAAGGAGACCAACATAGGGCATATTAATTGAAAGCAAAGAGTGATTCACATTGCTGATGCATACTTTTTCATTCACATCAGGATAAAGAGGTATTTTAAAAGAAGAAAAATATAAATTAATGTACACACAAAGAATGGATAAAGAGTATTTTAAAGGGTTGTTTTCAAGGTTACAAGGAGACTTCTAGCTAGGGGTGAGACAGAAGAAAATATTCCTCCATAGGAAGTGAAATTATTGAAACTCATAATGTGTACCTAAGACACTAATGCACTAAATCAGCCTCTTCACCTTCTGAAAGTTCATAGTCTATGATGGTGACCACTGAACCACCAGATCACCCAGGGCCTCAGAAGCTACTAAGTTTAAGGGACCCAGAGACTGAAGTGCTCTCAAATGCAAAGTTCTGCCATGGGAATCATATAGTCAAACACACACACACACACACACAAACACACACACACTGATACATACATGCACAAATGCAACATGTGTCAACCTTCAGAAAAAAAAATCAGGATTGTTCTATAGTATTCTGAAGAAAGAGGAAAATATGAGGTGTGATTGAAAAATAGTCAATATTTAAATTTTGCATTTCATTAAATGACATGCTGCCATGACTTCAAATACTTATTCCATCATCCTGCTAATTTCCTTAGTCATTTTATAAGTTCTCCTTCAGGATTCTGTTGGTTGTCAGAGCTGCCTTGATGTCTTCAATCATCACATATAAATTAAATATTAAAAATATGTAATTAAAATATTCACCTCTATGGCCATTTTAACCAAAATCTCATAGTGCTAGATCTATGCAAGACATGGATTAAGGACACAACTTCATGTTTTATGGGAAAGCATTTCAGGTGGCAACACCATACTTTCATCAACCTTGTAAATACTCACCAAGGAAACATTTCTGAAGGAAGGGAGAAAAAACAAAAAATTTGAGAAATTTGTATGAAGCAAGGACAAACATTTTGAATGAGTAAAGTGTATTTTACTACATTGATGTTTAAAATTTCATCACACATTTCAATGATACTCCACAAATACCGTTCAGACATAAATTCTGAAGTCCTACTGAGACTGAGGGAAAGCACTGCTGCTTTTGGGGCAATGATTATTCTAAGTGGCTTATGATTAGGTGTGGTGCTCAGAACCATAAATTCAATACTAGAAGTATCCAAACTGTAAGCTCCTCTATCCAACCTGATATTCATAATGTAAACAAATGAAAAATTGACTCTGGTTTCCAATACTTCACTTCCTAAAATTGTCTCCCATAACATTGGAACCTTGAATCACAGACACGTAACTGGCTGTACTGAGAAAAAGAATACCTCCAGATCTAAGGAAAATGAAATACAAATAGGAAAACACGTGCAGGACCCTCTCATTACATCAGTGGCATTTTTGCTGCTGACACCAGAGAGCAAAGTGGGGTTTTTCCTGAGACAGCAAGTAACAGCTCAGAAAAAACTGTAGGCTGAAGGTTCCATTCTCACAAAGTCACTCTGGATTAAGTCACTAGGTCTGACCTGACCAAGAAGCTGAACTCCTGGGCATGGAAATCTTATTTGCATGAAGACCTTGCCCGCATCCCCAGCAGGGTCTGAAGAGTTATAATGAGAGCTGGAGGGCTGCTTATGTGCTTAGAAGTCTTGAAAAGCACAGCCCTAGGCTGTCAGCACCATTGCCTGGGCTCCCCTCCTGCTCATGCTTCTAGCTCACACCACAAGTTAGCAGGAATTTTCAGGCTGGGACTGTAGAAGGGCGCAGTGTTGCTTCTGTCTGTTCTCCTGACCATCCATTTACTCACTTCTTTTCAGGGGTTGAATTTTAGGTTGTGTTGACTCAGGAATCTTCATTGTACATCTCTCCTGGAGGGACAGTCACACCCACCTGTGGCGCCAAAACTGGGGCTGTCACAACCAACAATTATGCTAACTGGGTTCAACACACAGCTAAGGGGCTAATACATAGCACCAGCAAAAGGATATATTTTTACACGTTACCTAGAGAGGACTTGATACTAGTAATAGAGCTACTTACCACTAATAATTGTAGGGATCATCACAGAAAACAAAATATAATATGCTTGAAATAGAGTTTCAAATAAGTGCTTCCCTGGCAAGCCCTGGTTCCACAAAAATAAAATAAAATAGAGTTTCAATACAAAGGAGCAAAAGAAATTTCAAATCTCCCACCACCATGACAAATTTAGGAGGTATGGAAGAGAAGAAATTTGAAATCACTCTACAGAGTCAGTGTGCCTGTGGTTCCACATCTGCAGACTGAAATAATGGGGGCCAATTTATTTTTACACAGTTTCTTTTGTTTATTAAATTATGATAACTTAAATTAATGGATCTTAAACCAGGCATGGCATCATGCCCCTCTACTGTGAGCACTTCCAAGGCCATGGCTGGAGGATCAATGCAAGCTCAAGACCAGCCAAGGATATATAATGAAGTCAAATCCAGCCTGATCTGCACAGTGAAACCCAGTGTTAAAAAATAATTAAGAAATAAATCTATTATCCTATATAGGAAACTGGTATTGTTAAATGTACAGAACTTTTGGAACATAAAATCATACACAGAATTCCAAATGAATTTTGCAACATTAAAATGCTAAATGTAGGTTCTTAGGAAATTTCATTAGTCTTTCCTTTTGTATCCTACAATGTTGTTTATATTCAAAAATAATTTACATGATTACAAGCACTAAATTTTATATCACATCCATTTTCACAAACAGATAGTGGAAACTTTACAGTCATTCTAAATGTCAAAATTCAGCCAATCACATCTCCACAATGTTGGGAGCCTTGGAGGATAGGAACACAGGTTCTTGACCAAATGCCCTACGTAGTGGGAAGGGCAGCAAGCATGGTGTTTGACATATGGTGTTCAGCTCCCCTGGCGTAGTCCAGTGTAACTCCACTCTAACAAGGGGAAATACTTTTCCTATAAGCTCATACCATTCAGTTGGTTCTGTCATTTAACTGTAGACTTTCCTTCAAGGTCTAAAGTACAAAAATCTATAGTTACCACAGTTTGCCAACTTCTAAATTGTGCTTCATGATCTCATTATTGATAATTGTACCATTGTAGCTAGGATATTATATCTGTTGTAATCAGTTGTTTTCCCTTGTTTAACAATATTGGGCAGCTCTGGGGTAATAACATCAGCCCAGCCCTAACCAAAAGACTGGGTTTGACTAGAAAGAAATCAGCTTCCCACTCTCAATTAGTTGGAAGGGTATGATATTAGGACAGACATAAATAAAGAATCTCCCCCACAGAAAATATCCTTGAAGAATTGAACCTTCCTAGAAAGGACTTGAATTCAATCCCTGGTACTGCCTAAAGAAAAAAAAAAAGAAGAAGAAGAAAAAACTTTCCCCTATATTAGTAATGTAGCTACTTACAATTAAAATACAAAGGAACAAAGGAATTCTCAAATCTTCAACCTGCCATGACACATTCAGGAGGCATGGACAGAGAAGAAATTGGAAGTCACACAGGTAAAATTTCTTATATGATACCAATTTAGGTAACACAACCACAAGAGGCTATATAGGAGATCTTATCAGAAATGAAGTCTCAGGTGAAAAAAAATGGTAACCAAAAGGAAAGATCTCCCAACATATCTGAAGGAGACACAGATACCAAATGCAGGATCAGAAACTATAAGACAAACTTTAACAAACATGAAAAATGAAAGGACCAACAACACAGTCATTTTAGAGTATTTTACAACCCATTTTCACAAAGCGATAGATCAAGTAGACAAAAAAAAAGCAACAAGGAAATAAGAGATCTGTACCAAGCATGTGAGCAAATAGATTCAGTAGAGCTTCACAGTGTGTTACATGCAACAACAACAAAATACATTCCTCACAGCTTCACGTTGGATATTCTCTAAAATAGAATAAATACTAGATCATGCAACATGCTGAAGTAGTGCAAAGGAATTGAAATTAAAGCATACATGTGATTGCACCATAGTGCAATGAATTTGAAAGTTATATATCAAAGAAGTCACACAAACTCAATAAACATGTGGAAATTAACACCTTCATGAACATCCAATGCAGGAAACTAAAAATGAAATTAAACAGTATTTACAATAGAATAAATATGAAGATATGCCTTATTGCAACTGTGGGAACACAATGAAGGCAGTCCTCAGGGACAAATCTATAGTAGTGAATTCTAACATCAGGAAAACAGAATGAGCAAAAATAAACAGCAATACACAATACATGAAAATTCTAGAAAACAGAACTGCAATTCAAGTCCAAAGCCAAAACAAGGTAGAAAGTTATAAAGATCAGAGCAGAAATTAACCCACTGTATACTAAGAAAATGATACAAAGAATAAAAAGAATTGAAGAGCTAGTTTTTTTTAATTTTTGAAAAGTTATTTCTTTAAAAGAATAAAATTGATAAACTCCTCACCAAGGTTTTCAGAAAAAAAAAAAAAACTCAAATTCATACAACAAAGAATGAAAAGGGTCAAATGGTCACAGATCCTATAGAAAGTCAGAAGATCATCAATGCCTATTTCAAAAATCTTTACTCTCACCAGATACAAAACACAGAATAAATGGACAGTTTCCTAGACTCATATGAATTACTAAAACTCAATGAGGAAGATACAGAAATTCTGAATAATACAATATCAGGCACAAAAACTAAAAATGAACTAAAGATGTAACAAAAAAGTTTTAAAAGCCCCAAACTTGATGATTCACAGCTGAATTGTGCAGGAAATGTAGATTCTTCTCATGAAACTGAAAGGGAAGCAAAGCTCTCCAACTCATACCTCAAAGCAAATATTACACTGATGACAAAACCATGCAAAGATCTAACCAAAAACATAAACTAGAAGACCAGCTCCTTATTGAACATAGATGTAAAAATCCTCAGTAAAATACTAGCAAACAGAATAAAGCACATCATCGAGAAGATTACATGTCGTGCTAAACTGAGATTCAGTAAAGAATGTAGAAATGGTTTGATAGATGTAATCAATAGATTAAAAGACAAAACTACAGGATCATCTCAATAGATGCAGAAAGATCTTTTGCTAAAGTTCAACATTCATTCATTATAACACCCCTACATAAATCAGCATGATCTATAGTTGAATCTGATAAAAGCCATTTACAATGAATCAAGAGCCAACTTCAGAAGAAATGCACAAAAACTGAAATATTTCACTTTAATATCAGGAACAAGACAATGATATACAATATCACCATGCTCTCTGATATTGTCCTGGAAGTATTAGCCAGAGCAATTACACATGAGAGAAAAATAAGAAAGTATACGAAAGGAAGAACTGAAATTATCATTATTAGCTGATAATGATTCCCTACAGAGAAGACTTGTAAAACTCTATAAAAGGACTTCTATATTTAATAACCAAATTTTGTAGTATAGTTGTATACAACTCTTGAGTCAAAAATCAATAACACTCCTTTAATCACACACACACACACACACACACACACACACACACACACACACATGCACGCACACACACACAATCCACTCAAAGTGAAATTAAGGAAAGCACGCCTCTTAAAAGTACATCCAAAAAATGAAATCCAAAGAAATCATCGAAAACAGGAAGAAAAAATCTGCCCATGGTATATTATAGCTCTTTGAAAAAGAAGCATAAAAATGATATAAGAGAATGGAAAGACATTGACATTCCTGGTTGCTGATGTTTCCATTTGGATAGGAAAAAAAAAACATCGTTGTGAATGGCTATACTCCCAAAGCTGTTGTATAGATTCATCACAAACCTAATCAAAATAAGATTATCACACCTCACATATCTAGAGAATATATTGCTAAAATTCATCTGGACTGAGAAGAGAAGTAGAATATGAAAGTTAGTCCAAGACAACAAAGGTAATGTAGGAGACATTACACTCCCTTACTTGAAATTAAGCCACAAAGATACTGTGATTCAGTCATATGGTGCTGGCAATAGAAAACCAGATCTGATGATCAATGGAAGAGATCAAAAGATGCCAACACAACTCCCAAAACAGTCCACCACTTCATCTTTGACAAAAGGGAAAACATGTTCACTGGAAGAAAGATCGCCTCTTGAATAAATGGTGCTAGAGAATCTGCTTTCCACATGTGAAGACTAACTAGATCTATGCCTATCACCACACACTAAAATAAAGTCACAATGAATCAACCATGCAAATACTAAAGCAGAAGCACTAAATCTACTGGGAGAGAAATTAGGTAGAATTCTTGAAAACATAAAGATAAGCAGAAAGTTTATGAACATAAACCAAGCTTCATGAAAAATATTTCAAAAAATCAAACACTAAGATCTCATTAAAAATTTTTACACATCAAAATAAACCATCAACATAGTAAAAAGAATCCTACAAATTGAGAAAAACTTATAGACAACTGTCCCTCAGACAGAAAACTATAAGGGCCTATAAAGACTTTAAAAATCAGTTCCCCTCAACTGAAAGACCCAATACAAAAATTGACATCTACAACAAATGCACAATGCTTAGATGGAGAAATATAAATAACAAATGAATATATGAAAAATGTTCAACATCATTGGTCATTTGGGAAATGTGAGTTACACCAACAGTGATATTCCATCTCACCCAGAAAGAATGGCCAAAATCAAAAAAAATCTATGAATAACAAATGCTGGCATGGCCATGTGCAAAAAGAAATGCTCCTGCACTGTTAGTGGGAGTGTTGACTGGTACAGATCCTGTGGAAATCCATACGGAGTTTCCTTACAAATCTAGGATTAGGAATCAAGCACAGCGGCACACAGCTGTAATTCCAGCAGGCAGAAGTTTGAGAGAGGAGGATCACTCCTAATTCGAGACGAGCCTTGGGGCTCCAAAAGTGAGCCCAATGCCCGTCCATACTGCATATTGAGACCATGTTTCAAAACAAAACCTAGGCTTATAGTCTTAGATATCCCACTCAAACCAGCTACTCCTCTTGTGGATATTTTCCCAGAAGCCTTGAAAACATCTTATCACAACAATATATATGCACGTATGGCTATAGCAGCAGAATTTGTCATAACTAAATCTTAGAAATAACCCAAATATTAATGACCTGAGAAATGAAATAAATGAGATGTGATATTTTTCATACAATGGGGCATTACTTAGTTTTAAAGAAAGATGGGTATTTGTAGGAAACTGTATGCAAGTAGAGATGACACTCTTAAGTAAAATATATCAGACCCTCAAGTGTAAATCATATACTGTCTCCCTAGTGAAAGAAACTGAAACAGTAAATAAGATCCAAGAAGTACAATAAATATTTTTAAAGGTAAAGAAACTGCTGAAAAAGAAGGAACTGGAATGGGGAAAAGGACAAAAAAAGGAAGAAGAAAAATTGTGTGTGTGTGTGTGTGTGTGTGTGTGTGTGTGTGTGAGTATGTCTGTGTGTATATGAGTATGTGGGCGAGCATGCACATGATAGCTAAGACAATTGTACTACTAAATTCTAATAGTTCCTTGAAAGGAACAGTTAGCGCTGGTATTGTTTCATCAATTTTATGTGTCTATATCTCATAATCTGAGTAAATACACTGTTGATAACAACATGATATATAATGTGCATTCCTAATATCCTTTCATCTTATTTTGAAATTCTGTATCATTTTTGGTTTTTATTCTCTTTACAATAAAAAATTTAAAACTACACATAATGCACAAATTATAAATACAAAATATTAACTGAAGAAATATTAACCATGACCTATAAAACACATTTTTCATTTGTATGGTAGTACATAGTCCTTTCCCTCATCAATAATGAATAAACAGTACAGAATAATAATGTTTATATACCATTGACATTTTGTTAGTATAAATAACTCTGGTAATTTTTGTTGCATTTTAGTACAGTATCTGCAGTGTGTGCTGAGATTATAGGAGCATGCCACCATGACCAGTCTCAATCATCATCTCAGCATGCCCCAAAGGTGGGGTCAGGACAGCAGGCCTGGGGATTAAACCCTGGCCCTGGCCTATGCCTAAGCATGAGCTTTAATATGCTGAGCTATTTGGCCTGCCCACTCAGTGTTTAAATTAAACATAGATGTGCATAGATAATGTACAATTACTGCACCATATTATATAAAAGATTACAGAATACATGATATGTGGTTTAGAGTTTCAGTCTTTTACTTTATAGAGATTCTAGAAATGACATTTAGACATCATTCTGGTTTTAATTAGAAATTGAAATTAATCCATTTCTTCTTCTCGCAAGAAAACGAAGCACTTCAGGCTTCTATTTTTAGTGCAATATTATTTCCATTGTTATTTTATTGGAACACATTTATATTCAATCATAATAAAAATCAGTATAGGACTTACTTGTGCCAGAGAGACCCCTCCAGACCAAAACTCAGACACCTACATGAGACTCTCAAATGTACCCATGGGACCCCTGCAGCCCTCCAGAGCCCCAGCCCCCAAGCCCATGGAGTGAATGAGAACTTGTGCAACTTTCTTGGGACCCTCAGATTGAGCACAAGCCCAGGCCCATCTAGTGTGTGGGAGAGGTTCTGCAATCCCCTGTGCTTCCTGGGCCACAGACTACAACAGAAGGGCACCACAGGTTCACTGTTGTGCTAGAGGGGCACAATAGATTCACTTCCAAGGACTGCAGCAGAAAAGAGCTGAACAAAAAAGCTAGAACCAAGTCAGGCATACCTGAATAAACTCAAATTAAATAGATCCAATTTTTAGTAAATGGCAGGATTATAACTGCACAAAAGCATGACACCAAAGGTCAGAGGCCAGTGTTATATGAAATGACAAAGATAAGGAGCAAAATGCAATCTCAGGCCTCAAGCCCACCCAAAACAAGGGCAGAGGACACTAACTCACCTGAAATGAAATAATTAATAGTGTTGCAAGTAAAAAACAAACAGCAGAAAGGTATGGAACAACTCAGAGCAGAATTAATTCCTGAAATAAAAAAATACATCTCTGAACTCATAGCATCTGAAGTTAAGAATATAATACAAAAAACATGTGGGGAAATCCAGTGCCCACCAAGAACAAGTACAGAGGACACTAGCTCTACTGAAATGTATGAAATAACAGTGTTGAAATCAAAGAAACAACAGCAGAAAGGTATAGAGGAACTCAAAGAAGAACTAATTTGTGAAATAAAAAAGAAATCTCTGAATTCATGCCATCTGAAGTAAAGCATCAAATAGACATATATGGAGGAAACCCAATTTCAAAAAAAAATGCAGGAAAACAATCACTGTCTCTGATGAAGACATTGATAAAAAATACAGGAGATCAGAAAAATAATGGATTCCTTGAATGAGCAATATGGGAAAGAAATAGATTGCATGAAGAAGAGTTTAAGAGATATAGAGGAACTCAAAATCTCAATAAAAAATCTGCAAAACCATTTGAGTGAAAGTGAACACAGTGTCAGATCTTGAAAACGATGGTGCAGCTACTGTAAAGGTAAGAAAAGATCTCTTAAAAACAACTAGGATGCCAGAAAAAATAATTTGTCACTTGCAAGATGAGGCAAAGATGAACAATATGAGACTAATAGGTATCTATGAGAAAGAAGGGACAATACAAATAATATAAAAAGAATATGGGCAAAAGTAATGAAAAATTATGAGGGAAAAATCTTATATTCATGTAAGTTAAGCATACAGAATGCCAAATAACATTAAGCTAATTAAAAATACACCAAGTCATATAATAGTTAAGATGCCAGAAATCCAGTACAAGAGTAATATACTGAAAGAATCTAGGGAAAAGAAGCAGAACACATTCTAAGGAAAACCCATCAGAATTACGGCCAACTTCTTCTCACAAATCATGAAGATAAGAAGAGCACTGAGCACCGTATTTTAAGTCCTCTACGAAAACAAATTCTACTCGAGATTACTTTACCCTGCAAAACTCTCTTTCAAGTTTGATGAAGAAGTGAAATAGTTCCACGACAAAGAACTAAAAAATTTCATTATTTTTTATTTTTATTTTATTGAAGTACAAACATCAATGAGACAGTTTTAAGATACCTTGACAAGATGAATTTGATAAATTCATACATTGCAAACTGTTTTCATAATGTTTTGATATCATACAAGGTGCATACATGATATTATACTTAGAGACATTATTGTAGTATATGTCTCTTATCAGTAAATTAAGAGACTGTAGCTATTTATGTATCTTATTTTTTATAACTGAATTACACGAAAGATTCAATAATTAAAACTTTCTGCCTTGTTATTTTCCTAGTGGTTGTCCATAGTACTAGAAGCCAACAAAATATCCTGTCCAACCACCATTAGTGCAAATCTTGCCTCTCATACAATTACGTAGCAGCATGGCGTATCTATCCCAACTATACTGTCCATACACACACATCATGATTCTTCCTTTCTATACCCCTTCCTTTGTCTACAACTGTCAAAGATGGGCAACTGTCAAAGTTGTCACTCAACTAATTTAGGTGCCTGAACTTGATGACACAATCCAACACAGTCCAGCATCCCACAACAACAGTGAGTTATCTGAAGAAGTTGTTGACCATAGCCATTTACAACTCAACTTATTATTATGGCCCCACGGTGTACACCTCATTTTTATACTTTTCTGCTGGATGGTAAAGACCTAGGTAGAGCAAGACCTATATACCAACACATGTACTTCTTGTTTCTTATGAGGTCAGTGAACTCCCCTCAGGGTTTATCTTGTAGTTCTGTACCTTATTCTGTAGATCCTTTGTCTGTGTCATCCATGTGGATGAGTCATGGCCAATGCTTGACCAGTTTGCTCTCTGTGGGAGCCTGACAGAAAGTTTTCTCTCCATGTGACTCTCCCCAGGCACACTATAGAACTTTGATCTCTTTCCTCTGTGGCTCCATAATCTCCTTGTTCAGAAAATCCGGAGCTCAACTGAGGTTCACGATGTTGCAGTACAGGTTCTCCCATGTCCTGAGTCTTCACTGACCTTGAAAAGCTAGGGCCAAAATGTTGGCTGGCCTTGTGGCTCTTCTATTTCTCCAATTTTGATCTCTGAACTTAGGTTGTTCACCATCCAGAAGAAAAGCTGATTAGTATCCTGCAGCATATGCCATTCAATTTGCCTTATCTGACTCAATTGCTTTGTTGTTGTTGTACATTTCCATTTGTATACCTCCTTTTCGCTTCTTACATTAGGGAGACTATACAACATTTGCACATGTGTGTCTGGTTTATTTCACTTATGAGTATATGTTCAAGTGGCATCCATTTCAGTATAAATGCTTCAAACTTATCATTCTTAATAGCTGAGTAATACTCCATTATATAGAAATACCACATCTTTTTCAACCATTCCTCATGCAATGGACATCTTGGTTGTTTCAAAGTTTTTGCTATCACAAATTGTGCTGCTATAAACATAAGTACAGACTCCTCCACCTTCCTCAATCCCGCCCACGCCCGACCAGCCCCAGAGACCAGCCCAAGACAGCGCAGCCAACTCCAGCAGCATCCTCGATCCCGTCCATGCAGCCCAGCCCAAGAAACCAGCCTGAGACAGCACAGCGGACTCTGCCATTTTCCTGGATCCCACGCAAGGCATCAAGCCCAAGAGACCAGCCTGAGACAGCGGCTGACTCCAGCGGCCTTCTGCATCCCACCCCAAGCTCTCCCAGTGAATGGGAATTTGCATGACTCACCAGGCTTCCCAGATCAGTGAGTGTGTGATTCTCGCCCCAAAGCCAGCCAAGACAGTGGGAAATTTCATTACTTACTCTGCATCCCAGTTCAGTTCATGCTCGCCTGAACAGGGAACCAACAGAGGGGAACCACAGGAGCTGCAGCAAAAATGAACTGAACATAACACCTAGAACCAGGATAAGCATACCTGGATAATTTCAAACTTAATAGACTGGCGCTAGAATCTCATAACAAACTAAGGTTGTAGCTCTACAACAAAGGTAAAAGGTCAGTGATATACAAAATGACAAAGGCAAGGGGAAAAACACAATCCCAGACCTCGAGTCCACCAGTAAGGGCAGAGGACACTAGCTCAGCTGCAGTGAATGAATTAACAAATACAGCAGCAAAGGAACAACAGCAGAAAGGTATAGAGGAAATCAGATGAGAAGTAATTCCGGAAATTAAAAAAGAAATATCTGACTACATAGTATCTGAAATAAAAGATCAATTCCAGAAAAATTGGGTGGAAAATGCTCACCCAGAACAAGTGCAGTGAGCACTATTCCAGCTGAAACGTATGAATTACCAGCATCACAACAGCAGAAAACTCATGAGGAACTCAAAGGAGAAATAATTTCTGAAATCAAAAAAGAATTATTTGAAATCATAGAATCTGAAATACAGAAAGAAGTCTAGAAATGTACAGAGGAATCCCAAGTTGGAAGAAACACTGCAGAAAAAGAATAACTACCTCTAGAGAAGAAATGGATAAAAAAATTGGGGAGATCAGAAATATGACAGATTCCTTGAATGACCAATACAGAAAAGAAATAGAATGCAAGAAACACAGTCAGAGAGATATAGAAGAACTAAAAATATCAATCAGGAGTCTACAAAACAGTTTGAGTTAAAGCGAAGACAGAGTTTCGGGTCTTGAAGATGCCAGTGTGGCTACTGAAAAGATGAGAAAGGATCTCTTAAAAACAACAAGAATGAAGGAAAACATAATCCATCACCTGCAAGATGATGCCAGGATGGACAATGTGAGAATAATTGGTATCAACGAGAATGAAGGAGTCAATACAAATGACAGAAAAAGAATTTCGGGAGAAGTAATAGCAGAAAACTTCCCAAATATGAGGAAACAATCCAACATTCAGGTCACCGAAGCATACAGAACACCAAATGAGTTCAACCCAAGTAGAAACACACAAAGACAATAGTTATAATAGTTAAGATGCCAGAAATCCAACACAAAAAATAATATACTGAAAAATGCTAGAGAGAAAATGGAGCTCACATTCAAAGGAAGCACAAACAATGAAGGCAAGGAGATCATGGAGCAGAGTTCTTCAAGTCCTACATGAAAACAAATTTCAGCCCAGACTATTATACCTTGCAAAACTCACGTTCAAGTTTGATGGAGAAGTGAAATACTTCCACAACAAAGAACAACTAAAGAATTTCATGATGACAAAGCCATCCCTTCACAGGCTGCTGAAAGATGTTCTAGAGAGAGACCACAATGACCAGAACTCCATGAATGAGAATGGAAGGAACCCACTAAACAGGACAGAAAATTAAACACAGGTTACAAAGGAGTAAGCATCACCAGGTACATATCATGGCAAACATAAGTCAGCACATTTCAATTATAACCATCAATATAAATGGACTCAATTTAATTTCTCCAATTAAGAGAAATACATTGACACAGTGGATTAGGAAACAAAATCCAACATTATGCTGTATACAAGAAACACACTTAACTCAAAAGGACATTCATAGGCACAAAGTCAAAGGATGGAAAACAATGCTATATGCCCCAGCACCTCATAAAAAAGCAGGAGTAGCAATTCTGTTCTCAGGCAGTCTCAACTCCAAACCAACAATGATCAAATGACACAAAGAGGGCCAGGGGAAAAATTCAAGAGCAAGAAGTAACATTCATAAATGCACCAAACACAGGAGCACTCAACTATGTAAGACAAATCTTTTTTTTTTCCATTTATTTTTATTTTATTAAAATACAAATGTCAATCAGACAGTTTCAAGACACCTTAACCATACAGAGTCGATGAATTAATACATTACAAACTGTTTTCATAATGTTTTGGTACTGTACAAGGTGCATACATGAAATTATATTTACAGGTTTTTTTATAGCTGAATTATATCAAAGATTCAATAATTATTTACCTAGTGGATGACCATAGCACTAAAAGCTGACATAATATCCTGTCCAACCACCATTAGTGCAGATCTTGCCTCTCATAGAATTATGTATAAGCACAGCGTTATCTATCCCAACTGTACTGTCTATACACACACATCATGTTTTTTTCTTTCTACAACCCTTCCTTTGTCTACACCTGTCAAAAGTGGGCACTCCATTGACATTCAACTACCTTAGGTTCTTGAACTCGACACCACAATCCAACACAGTCCAGCATTCTGCAACCATAGGGAGTTATTCAAAGAAATTGTCGACCATATCCATTTATAGCTCAGCTTAATATTATGGGCTCACGATGTATACTTTTTCCCAAAGGATTTGGATACACTGTATCATAGAGATATATGTATACCTATGTTTATAGCAGCACAATGTGTGATAGCAAAATCTTGGAAACAACCAAGATGTCCATCACATGAAGAATGGTTGAAAAAGATGTGGCATTTCTATATAATGGAGTATTACTCAGCTATTAAGAATGATAAGTTTGAAGCATTTATACT
>PVKA01029505.1:0-28247 GCA_004027165.1 Ctenomys sociabilis
TTTTTTTTTTTTTTTTTTTTTTTTTTTTTTTTTTTTTTTTTTTTTTTTTTTTTTTTTTTTTTTTTTTTTTTTTTTTTTTTTTTTTTTGCAGCACTGGGGATTGAACTCAGGACCTTGTGCTTCACAGGCAAGTACTTATTCTGCTGAGCTGTCTCCCCATCCCCTACTGCGTGTTGTTTCCATGTGACACCTAGAACTGAAACCGTGTGGTGACTGCCAGAGGACAAAGCAGACAGGCTGAGGATGTACAGCAGAGACAGAAGAATGGGTGGCTTCTGTGACACTGTTACGGGATGCACCCACAACATGGAAGCTACCTCCATGTTTCTTGCTAAATAAAATAAGTGATTCATGTTTCTCTTTTCTTTCTGTCTGTCTGTCTTTCGGTCTTCTTTATACTAGGAAATGACACCAGGGCCTTCACACTGAAACGTGGTCCCAGCTTTTTCTTTTAATTTTAAGGCAGGTTCTTCCTAAGTCACTGAGTTGCCCAGGCAGCCTGGAATCAGACCTCCTGCCTCAGCCTCCCAGGGTGCTGGTGTTATAGGGGAGTGAAACTCCCAACCCTAAAGGTACCTGGGATGAGTTCGTGCTCTTTAAAGCCAAAGAATGAATTTTAGGAACAACAGAGGTTAAAGAGCAGGATATATTTACAGGGGGAAAGAAAGCTTCAGTTTAAGAGAGGGACAGAAGAGGACCTGAGTACTGGAGCTCAAACTCAGGACCTTTGGCTTGCCAGGGAGGCGCTTATTCCACTGAGCCATCTCTCTGGCTCCCACCTGTTTCTTTCTTTTTTTTTTTTTTCCTCCTGCTTTCTGCCTCCCTAGGGCTGGGATTACCGGAGCGCGCCTCCACGCCCTGGACTCCATCGCGGGCTCAGGGCACCTGAAGGCGGGGCTGGCGCGGCAAGCTGAAGTAGGGATCGAACCCTCGCCACTGCGCTTACCTAAGCAAGCACTTAGTCCGCTGAGCTATACCACCGGCCCTCCTACCTGTTTCTTATTAAGCCATTCTCTGTTGGATTTTTCTGGTCCTTGTAGTGGAAAGCATTGTGATTGATAAAGGTGGTTTGTGTGATATTTTTGTATAGGAACTGTATGTATTACAATACAGATTATTGAGCGTTTATTCTGTATACCAAGAACATATAAATATTGACTTTAATACACACAATAACTCCATGTAGTGATTTTTATTGTTTGTGTTTCACAGATGAATAAATAAGGCTCAGATAATATAAGTGAACTTATATGAACCACCTCATTAGAAGAAGTTCAATGTTGTAGGCAGCTAAATTAGACAGAAATATTACAAGGGCCAGCCAAATAGCTCAGTGGATTAAAACTCCTGCAAGCAGACACAGGGGCTGGGGTTTCTATCCCTGGGCCTGCTGTGCGGGCCCTGCCCCGGGGATGAGTTGAGCCTATGATTGAGACTGGGCATGGGTGTGCGCCTGTAATCGTAGCTCTTGAGAGGCTGTAACAGGCAGATCACTACAAGTCTGATCTAGTAATGAGACCCTGAACACCCTGTAGACCCTTCCCTAAAACACACACACACACACACACACACGTACATATATGTATATGTGTGTGTATATATATATATATATATATATATATATATATATATATATATATGAAATATTACAGGCAGTAAGACAGGGCGAGACCCTCAAGAAGACAATGTGGAAGACAAGACGACCTTGCAGCTTTGGAAGAGACAAGACACTCCTGCTGTGGGCCAGACCTCAAGACAAGAGTAAACAAGAGTAACCACATATTTCCCTAGGGATCAGCATCAGGGATTGATATTCTAAGTAGGTCTCAAGGGCATGTGAGATAGCTCAGCAGACTAAGTGCCTGCCTTAGCAAGGGCAAGGACCAGCGTTTAATCCCCTGCACCTACACAGCATGGGTGCCATCCCGAGGGCATGCTGAGCCGGTGAAGAGTCTAGGCATGGTGGCACAAGCTTGTAATCCCATCTCTGGTGAGGAGATTGCTACCAGCCCGAGCTGCACCGTGAGACCCTGGACCAAGTACATAAATGGAAAAAAGAATGAAAGAAATGCAGTGTAGTGAAACTGCACAGGTAGGTATTGCAGACACTGTCCTTCGCAGCAGGCATTACAGAAGCCCTGGTGCTGCTTTTAAACAAGAAGGAATGGAAAACACCTGGAGGCATATTGGCTGTGGGGCTCCTGTGGTAAAACCCTTGCCTGGCATTTAGAATCTGCAAAGGTCAAAGATCAATGGCAGTTTCCCTCAAGCAGTTCTCACAGAGGGAAATCCTGAATCTCGCATGCATAATGTGGTCTCTGCAGACAAGATCAAAAAGAGCTGTTTCCTGTGTCTCTCTCTGCTTGCCTCTCACCCCCTCTTTGCCCCAGATACATCTCCCTTAAACACAAAGATGGCACCCGGTAAAGACAGAAGAGCAGAAGAGCAGCAGTGATAAGCTCTTGGAATTGAGCTGTGTTCATTGTTCTTGACACACACACACACACACACACACACACACACACACACACACGTACATACATACCAGGGATTGAACTCAAGACCTTGCACTTGCCAGGCAGGAGCCTGTATGCTGAGCTATATCCCTCGCTGGAAATGAGCTGTGGCCCCATTCCAGCCCTTGTGTGCTCAAGGGATGCAATCAAAAAAGGAAGCAGTGTTGACATCTTGGCTGACGGTAGCAGAGAGGCTGTGACAGAAAGGGGCCATCAGGAGCTGGTCTGTGGTGGAGAGCGGCTGAAACAGCAGGGCTAAAACGATGAGTCCTGTGAATGAGGCGCAGGGGGGAAGGGGGTCTATAGATGATTCTGAGGAGAGGCTCGGCTGTTCTCGGCCAGAGAAAGAGCAACCAAAGGGACTTAGGACAGGGTAAGAGACCTCAGAGCATTTTTATTTTTATTTTTTGTTAGAACTGGGGATTGAACTCAGGGCTTTGTGCTTGCCAGGGAAGCGCTTACTCCACTGAGCCTCTCTCAGAGCATTTTTAGATGCTGGTGAGAATATTCGCAGAGGGAGAAACTGACAATGTTCAAAAGAGAGAGAGAAATGATATTTACAAAAGGGAAGCCTTGGGGAAAGCAGAGGAATACTTAATTCTCCCAGCGTGAGCTCTTTGTAGTTTGCTGTCCTGGGGGTGAACCCAGGCCTTTTGCATGCTAGGCAAGGGCTCTACCACTATACTGCACCCCCAGCCCCCAGAGTGGCTGTTGACACAACTTTATTTGCTCTGATCTTTTGAAAGACATTCTGTGCCCTGTGTCCCCAAGTGACTGCCGTGGGCCAGGATGAAGCCAAGAGGTGCTGGAAGGATTCCATGCTCTGATCCTCCCTTAGCTCTTAGCTTTCTGCGCTGGTCTCAGGAACCAAGCTGTGGCAATCTGATCCAGGGCATGCTGCTTGACTTCCAGAGGGATCCCTGATTCATTAAGAATCAAGTACTGCTCAATTTTCAGACCTCACAAATCTCGGCAAGTGTGTGGCATGCATCTATAACCCCAGCATTTGGAAGACTGGGGTAGAAGGATCACCAGAAGTTCCAGGCTACATAGTGAGTTCAAGGCCAGCCTGTACTACAGAGTAACACCCTGTCCCAAACAGACAAACAAACAAAAAAGTCACAAATTTTATGTCTGAGCTCCCTTAATAATATAGTTGTTCATAAAGGCCTGGCGCTGTGTTTATCAACATCATTCCACATTACGTATGAGGAAACTGAGGCATGGAATGTTAAGGGCCTACCAGTGTTCATGGACCTAGGAAGAGGAGGGACTGGGGTTTGGGGCTCATCTCTTTAACCTACTCCCAAATACTCTGCTTCTTCCTTTTAGCTCTTCTCAGAGAAGGCTTTAGATTCTTTTTTTTTTTTTTTTGGCAGAACCAGGGATTGAACTCAGGCCCTTGTGCTTGCCAGGGAAGAGCTTATTTCACTGAGTCATCTCCCAGACCCTAGATTCTTTAAACCAAGTGATTAGCCAGGCGTGGTGGTGCATGCCTGTAATCCCAGCACTGGGGAGGCTGAGGCAGGAGGATTGTTGTGAGTTTGAGACCAGCCTGAGCTACAAAGTGAGTTTAAGTCCAGCCTAAACTGCATAGTGAGACTCTGTCTCAAAAAGACAAAAATAAAAATAAATAAATCAAGTGATGCATTAGTTTGTCTTGACTAAAGAGTCCTGTGAATGAGAAACCAGCTTTTTTTTTTCCTTTGGTATGGGGATTGAACTCAAGACCTTGAACTTGCCAGGCAGGTGCTTAAGCTGCTCAGCTATCTCCCTGGCTCCTGAGAGAAGTCATCTTGACTCTCCTGTGACTAGCCTTGTTCCTGTGGGCACCAGCAAGGTCTCTCGGTGTCTGCTTTCCTCACTTTCTATTTATATCAAGCCAGATCTGGGCAGGAAACAGATGCTACCTTCAAATTGAGTAATTTGAGGACAGTTGAAGGCAGGGGCCACTTTGAAAGATGGGGCAGGATGCAGGGAAACCACAGGCACAGTGAAAGAAGTAACAGCCACTTGACTACCACTCAAGGCTGCTAGGGGTGAGGTTGGCACAGCCGCCACAGCCTACAGAGCACGCCCTGCACGTTTAGAGCAAGCTGACAAGAGCTGCGGTGGGGGAGCCACAGCCCTGAGCTGACCACTGAGCTCTCTGTCCCATTTCTTAGATCACGTACATAGGGCATCCATTGACGAAACCCAACCACAAGCCAAGAGTAACAGAGCCTGTGGACATAGGACGGGGAAGGAGGGGTTGGAAGGGGTAGATCTAGAACAGTGGGAGAGGGGCTGGGGCGACGGCTCCGTGGAATAAGCACTTCCCTGTCAAGTGCAAGGATCTGAGTTCAATACCCGGTTCTGCCAAAAAGAAAAAAGAAAAAAGAAGAAAAAAAAAAGAACACCAAATTAACAAACCCTTTCCCTTATCCCCTGAGCCACTATGAGTCTGTTCATTGGCCTGCTCTGGCCCTCTAGCATGTACTTTTCTACCCTCAATAAATATACACCCTTACTACCTTAGCTCTGTGTCCTGTCTTCTTCTTCCTCTTCCTCTTCCTCCCCCCTCCTCTTCTTCCTCCTCCCCTCATCTTCCCCCCTCCTCCCCCCTCCCCTCCTCTTCCTCGTCCCTCCTCCTTCTTCTTTTCTTCTTCTGGTCTTTTTGAAAAAGGATCTCATGATGCAGCTCAGACTGGCCTTGAACTCACTTTGTAGCCTAGGCTGGTCTCCTACTCTCGATGATCCTCCTGCCTCAGCTTCCTGGCTGCTGGGATTACAGGCGTGCACCACCATGCCCGGCTCTGTCCAGTTCTTTTTATTTTCTTGTCCAGTTCTTTACTCAGGAAACCACGAATCTGGGAAGAATCCCAAGGAACCCATGCTCCAAAAACATTCCCATTCTCATCCTTCCTTTGAAAAGTTCTGGAGTTCTTGTTGCTGGTTATAGCTTCTTGCCCATTGATAGACAGCTCAACCTTGGAGAAGAGGCTTCCTTTCTTCTCTTTCAGCCTCTACCAATCCCCTTTGAGTTCCACAGCTCTGTCACTGTCTCTAGGGCCTGTCCCCAGTACCAAACAAGGTGGAAGCACGCTTCTCCAAGCTATTTACCTGAATTTTCCCTTTCTGTTGTAAGCTGTACCCCTTCCCGGCTCTCTGTTTCTCTTTACAGAAAACTCCATGCCCATGAACATTGTGGTCTAAGCTCCACAGAGGCGGGAATAATGTCTTTTCCCATTTTTATACACTGCAGTGCCTGTCCCAGGTATTGAGGTGGAGAAGGAGCACAGCAAATGGCCCTTAAGTCCAAGCGAATTCAATTTCCCTCTGCTTCCTGCCTATAGGAAAACCACTCACTTCTTCAGGCCAACGTGCTGCCAACCTACTTGAGGGACTTTTCCCTCTCCCTCAGTTGGGTTTTATGTGGTTGGAGCAGCAGCTGCTGCAATTAAAAGCTGCAGCTGGGGGAAGGGGCACTTAAAAACTTCAAGGCTTGCTTATCTATATTTATTTAGAGACCCTGTCTCTAAATAAATAATAGAGACAGGGTCTCTAAAAAAATAGTGTAGTTCAGTGTGCAGGACCCACCCAGCAGCTCTCCTTGAAAGAAGAGCTACTGTCTCCATTTTGACTGAGTCTGATCCTATTTCCTTGTATTGTTATGTAGAAAGCTGGCTAGGACTTCTGTTTATCCTTCAATTGGCCTTAAGCAATGTGTATTGGTCTAGCTAAGGTGATGGTGATGGTCTTTGAAGGTGGCTTGTGTGTTTCCCTGATAAACTTGCTGCTCCTTAATGTGAGCTGGATGGAGACAGGACAGTAGAGTTAATGCTCCGCAATGTCAGCTGGGATAAAGCCTCGAGAAAGAGGCTATGACTTCCTGGGGCTTGCAAGACTACATCAAAGCTGAAGCACCAGACTTTCCAAAACATTAAACACTATATAATGTGGTTCACTTTCTGCATATCCTCTCTGCATATGGCAGAGATAAATTTAGGCCACCCGCCTAGCTCAACTCATAGTAGTCGCCTAATTCCCATGATTCTCAGTCAATTCTCCTCAAGTCACTCCCCCACTGAATAAAAACCGGGTGAGGCCCTGGGTAGCTCTCTTGGTTCCAGAAAGCCATCTTCGTGGCTGGATCTAGAGCCCCTTGACTCCCCGATGATTAAGGATATAATTTAGTATCTTCAATTTTCCCAGTGGGTTACATGGAAAGTGGTAGATTGGAATCAACTTGATAGGATTCCAATAACTTAACCTTGGAATTACAAATACTGATTTTTTGGACTGAGACGAGGACCTGAAAGAGTTTTCTACAGTTCAGGCTGGCCTAGAAATGGCAGCGTTCCTCCTGCCTCAACCTCCAGACATTAATCTCTCCTTTTTGTTTTTTCCTTCCAATACTGGGAAGTAGGCCCGTGGACCTCCTGCGGGCTTGCTAGGCAAACACTCTCCTAGTGAATCACTCCCCTCTTGGCTTTAGCCTTTCCTTTTTCCTCCAGCCTCTTTCTGTAAAGGATTGAACAGCAGAGAAATTTTCCTTATTTTGTCTCTTGCAGTCATAGATAACCCCCCAGCCCCTTATGTCGCCCACTGCAGCTGGCATGGCAAGAGCGGACAGCTCAGTGCTTCTAGTGCCCGGTGTCTGGCTACAAGTTGTTAAGGTCGGGCGATGAGAAAGCCAGCCCTCCGGGCCGCACCTTTCCTCCTCCGGAGCACGGGCTTGCAAGGCAGGGGTAACTACTGGGGGATGGTGATGGTCCTGCCTAGTGATCAGGATACCAAGTTCCAGAGAAGGAAACTTGGCCGTTAGCGCTGGGAACCGTTCTGATCCCTGGCTGCAAAGCGCCAAGGCCCACAATGAATCCGACCCGGATAGCCCAAATCAGCTGCTCGCCTCCCCGCTCCCAGGTCAAAGTCCAAATGCTTTCCTGCTGAGCAGCTGCTTTATAAATAAGAGGGAAGAGGAAGTAGGAAGGCAGCAATCTCTGACGACTCCCAGCTGGCGCTGGCGCTGCCTCCAGGCTCCGCTGCGATCGAGTCTGCCTCTTCTCCCCACTCTCCTCGGCCTCCCAAACCAAAGTGACCCAAAAATCCCAAAGCTGGAATTCAAGCGTCTTGCAGATAAATATATTCACACACACACACACACACACCCCCGCGGCAAAAATGTCTTTGTCAACTAGGACATCATCATACTTGTCCGGATGCCCACCATGAGGGCCTCTGGCCAAACGAATGGGAAACCATTGGCCCAATTAACATCCTGTGATCTGAGATCTAAAAACGATCCGCGGCCGGGTAAACAAGGTGACGTCAGCGCGCTGGGCGCCCAGCGGCTCTCTACTGCCCCCGCAAGGTCAGTGCGCGTGCAGCGGGTCTGCGTCCGGGCCGCGCGTGGCGGGAGCGGAGTACGCAGGCGCGGGGAGGGCCGAGGCGGGGCGAGGGGAAAGCCCCGCCCCCGGCGGGGGCGTGGTCCCGCTTCCTCCCGGAACATTCCTTTCATTGGAGGCGTCCCGCGATCGCTCTAGAAAACGTCTTGGCTAAACCGGTGTCCTCAAAACAGGATCGGGGCGGGGCGGTCGTGGGCAGAACCGGCCGGCCGGGAGGAGAGCGGTGGCGTGGATTTCGGGCTGGGCGGGGGCTTCGGTGGGGAGAGCGCGCCCCACTGTCCTCCTTTCCTTTCCTGCCAAGGCCAGAGCGAGGCTGCCCAGCTTTGGGCGCTGCACAGCCCGCCCGCTGGGAGTTGCCCCAGAAAGGTGGTGGGGTGTGAAGAAACGGGTCGCCTGTGCATGCCCCCTCCGCGATGTCCCACAAACGGAAAACCCAGCGTCAATTTTTACCTTTTTTTTGCTTTGCTGTGTAGCCCAGGCTGGCCTCAAATTTGCCGTGATCCTCCTGCCTCAGCCTCCCGAATGCTGAGTTTACAGACGTACAGAACCATATCCAGCATGCATACCAGAATTGATTTTTAACTTAAAAACAAAATCCACTGTACTTTAGGGTCAAGCTTGGCTGCAGTACAAACCATCTCCTATAACTGAGGAAGCAAAGCTTCCCTTTTTCTTACATGGGATCTGCAGGTCAGCCCGGGTGGCTCCGGGTCCCCTACCTATCTGCGTCCATTCCTGGACAGGAGCCATAAAGGAACGGGCACCACATAGAGTAGAACATTCAAAGTAGCCGTCGGGGGCCCTGAGGGTGGGAGAAGTCGGAAGTATTCTGCCGTCATAGGTGAAAAGATCTGCAGAATTCCCATGGCAGAGAGTGAATGTTCTATAGTAGGGAGGGACTAAGAACCCAGTGCAGGCTGAGCATGGGGAAATGCAGCACTTTTTGAATCTGAGGCAGGAGGGTGGCAAGTTCAGGCCTAGCCTAGGCAACTTATCCACGTAGGGAGACCCTGTCCGAAAATTTAAAAGGGGGCCTGGGGATGTAGCTCGGTGTGAAGGCCTTGGGCTCAATCACTAGAACCCAGAAGCAGGAGCTTGGAGTTCAGATGGCTGGAGAGATGGGCAAGGAAGACTTCCCAGATAGAAGCGGAACTGTGCAGCAGGCAGGCGTCTTAGTCCATACCCCTGGATTTCTGTGTGTCTGTCTGTCCTTGATGCTGGTGATCGAACCCAGAGCCTCCCGCATGCTAGACAGCACCCGTCAGGAGGCTGCAGACCTTTTAATTTTATTTTGAGACAGGTTCTCACTAATGCCCAGGCTGGACTTGAAATTGCAATTCTGCTGCCTGGGCTACCTGAGTGGCTGGGGTTAGGGTGTACATATCACACCCAATTCATACCTTTGAATTTTGTTTTTCTCCATACATTTGAATTTCTAAGACATGGTTCATTAAAGAATCCACTAGAACTCAACATCTATGATAACCCCAGAAATTCAGTCCTGATGATTCTAGGGCCTCACTGCCTTTTGTGGCCCTCCTGTCACTGAGTTTCTTCAGAGTCATTTTCTCACAAGTCTACATCAGCTGCAGCCACCATGCCATGTTGTCTGTTCTATACCCCTTGGGTATTTGAGATAGGGTCTCTCTGGCAGTTCAGGTTGATTTTTTTTTTTAATTTTTATTTTATTGAAGTACAAATATCAATGAGACAGTTTTAAGATACCTTGACAAGATGGATTTGATAAATTAATACATTGCAAACTTTTCATAATGTTTTGGTATCATAGAAGGTGCATACATAACATACTTATAGACATTATTATAGCATATGTCTCTTATCAGTAAATTAAGAGTGCAGGTGTTTGCGTATCTTATTTTTCATACCTGAATTACAACAAAGATTCAATAATTAATACTTTCTACCTTGTTATTTTCCTAGTGGTTGTCCATAGTACTAGAAGCCAACATAATATCCTGTCCAACCACCATTAGTGCAAATCTTGCCTCTCATAGAATTATGTAGAAGCATGGCATTATCTATCCCAACTGTACTGTCCATACACACACACCATGATTCTTCCTTTCTATAGCCCTTCCTTTGTCTACACCTGTC
Source organism: Ctenomys sociabilis (assembly GCA_004027165.1). NCBI lineage: Eukaryota > Metazoa > Chordata > Mammalia > Rodentia > Ctenomyidae > Ctenomys > Ctenomys sociabilis. The sequence continues at coordinate 10,019 of PVKA01029505.1, forward strand.
AAAGATGGACACTCCATTGTCATTCAACTAATTTAGATGCTTGAACTCAACGACACAATCCAACACAGTCCAGCATTCCACAACAATAGTTATCTGAAAAAGGTTCAACATTTCTGATATAAGAGGTGGGGCCCAGGGGAGGAAGTGAAGTCACAAATGAAGGCCCTTGGAAGGGATACTGGAATCCCAGCACTTGTTTTTTCTTTTTTAGTGGAACCAGGGATTGAACTCAGGCCCTTGTGCTCACCAGGGAAACACTTATTCCACTGAGCCATCTCCCAGGCCCCTCAGGTTGACTTTGATCTCACCTTGTAGCCCAGGATGACCTCAAACCTGCGACAGTCCTCGTGCCTCAGCTTCCCACAGACTGGAACTACAGGGATGCACCAGCACACCTGGCTGCCATGGTCCTTGTCATACCACCCTATAATTCACATTCAAATGATACAGCCATGCTGGGGGCGGGAACACCAATGGAATGGTTGTATTGGTGAGGAGGTTTTTACAGTTAAAAATGACTGAAAAATAAGGATATTCATTATCTCATATAATGAAAAAGCATGAGGATCCCAGAGTCATGTGGGGTGGAGAATATTGTCACCAAGTGTCCCTTTCTCTTCACTGTCCTTAGCCTATTGGACTTGTCCTTACACTTGTTGCCTCAAGATCACAAAGGAGTTGCCTTATGTAAAGCATGCTCTGGCTCATCTGTGTATCTCTGCTCTTGGTCTAATGCCTGGCACGCAGTAGTGTGTTTACTTCCACTTCCCCTCTTCTCTCTCTCCCTCTTCCTTACCCCCATTCTTTCCATTTCAGTACTGAGGAATAAGCTTAGGGCCTTGCACATGCTAGTGATATAGGAGAGTGAAACTCCCGACCTTAAAGGTACCTGGGATGAGTTCATGTTCGCTAAGACCGAAGAATGAATTTTAAGAACAAACAGAGGTTAAGAGCAGAATATATTGGGGGAAAGAAAACTTCTGTCTGAAGGGGTTCTGAGTAGGTTATCCTCTGGAACTGTCTCTTCCAGGGACTTTTTTTTCTTCCAGAGATTTTTATAGAGAAAAAAACATGTGGTGAGGATCCAGGGAGATGGCTCAGTGGCATAAGCCCTTCCCTGGCAAGTGCAAGGGCCTGAGTTCAATCCCTGGTTTCCACTATAACGAAACAAAAGACATAATGAGGAGGGTCTAAGGTGGAGAACATGGGAACTTGCTTAGACTATTGTCAACCAATGAGATTATAAACACTATTGCTCAGGTAAATTTTTTAAAATCCAGAACCAAATGGAAAGGAGAAGGGAGTCGTGTAGCAAGCGGGCAAGAGTATAGAACAGGAGTTTATCCAGTGGCCAGTAGCAGTTGGATTAGTGATACTTCCTGGCTCTCTCAAGGTGGTGAGCCATCCCTGGTGATTATCTTTAGGGAGGTGAGCATTTGTTAGATTTTTGGTCTCTTAAGTCTGGCCCACAGCGGGAGCATCCATCTCTCTCCCAGTTGTAATGTTTTCCATGCTGTTTCCTTGTGGATCTAGCCCTGTCTTATAATACTTCTATCTAATTTAGCTGCCTACAACCCGGCCCAGGGAAAAAAAAGAATCCCAACCGGATTCAGCCAGCACCTCAGGGAGACTAGCAACCCAAGGCATCTCGAGCCTTTGGGAGAAATTTAGACTTTACCCTGTGTGCTAGGCCGGGACGAGGTCAGACGAAGGTTTTTGGCAATAGCTCGAGGGCGGATTCGAGGAGAAAAACTGGATTGGAAGTGAGGAGATGGGTTAGGATCCGGTCCAGGTGAAGGGTGACGAGAGAACACAGGCTGGGACCAGAGCCCGGACAGCAATGAGGAGGAGGAGAGACAGGAGGAGGAGAAAGCAAAGATAAACCGAGGGGCCAGAAGCATCCCTCACACAAGCACACTTGTGGCAGCCGCACAAATGTGAGTGAGTAAGGGTTGCCCGGCGCTCACCAATGTCTCTTTCCAGGGAGACGCAGATATGTGTGCAAAATGCACTCTGTCAGTGTTTCTCCAACTTCCGTTGTCACCCGCTTACTGAAAAACCAATTTGCAGTTTTTGTCACATTCAGTTAACACCTGCACTAAGTATCACTATTTTTTAATGAAACTTTTTTTTTTTTTTTCCGGAACTGAGAGTTTGAACTCAGGCCCTTCCACATGCCAGGGAAGCACTTATTCCACTGAGCCATCTCCCCAGCTCATCAACTGTGTTTTTATGGGTCTCAAAACAATTGAAATATAAGACCCTCAATCTTAAAGTTGAATCTGTGCGCCTTTTAAAATGCTTATTTCCCACATGCTCAGTTGTGTGCAGGTCAGATTCAGAGGGGCTTGATCTAAGGAGCTGAAGCCTAAGGATTCAACGCGTTCTGCCTTCTGTGGCCCAGGCTTGGATGCCTCGCAGACTGTACCAGTCAGTGTCCAGCCCCAAGGCAGGCTGCCTCCTCGTGTCCGTTGCCCACAGAGCCCTGCGGGTAGTGAGCATTAGCAGGGCTGGCGGAGGTCCTTGCCCAAGCAAATGGAGGCTGACCAGGCTGTCTTCCTCACTGGGCATCCCCTGTCCCAGACTCTGAAACGGCTGCAGCAATGGCCTGAGAAACAGCCGGGGGTTCCTTTCCTTCTCCACTATCCTCCCTCATGCCTCGCCAGGGACCCGTGCAGGTCTGAAGGCTCCTGGCTGCAGCTTCAGCCTCTTTTCTCTCTTCTGTGACTGGGTTCACGGGAAAGTGGGATGGCCTGTCCATGACCAACTGGCACGCCTGTGACTCTCAGCACAGACCATCTCTGAGCTCCAGCTTCCTCTTGGGTGATATGGGTGGGTTCTGGAAGTTGCTCTCCAAATGTGCTGTTCTGACAGTTATGCTAAAGCCTGAAGAGACCTTAGCCGTTCCTCTACTTACTGTGTGTGTCTGTGTTGGGCCGGGATCAAGGCCTTACACTTGTTATTACCTTCTTTGTGTGTGTGTGTGTGTGTGTGTGTGTGTGTGTGTGTGTTTTAGTACAAAGTCTACAGGGTCTTACTATGTATATTGGACAGGTAGGGATCCTTCTGTTTTTAGTCTCCCAAGAGCTGGAATTATAGGCTCGTGCCACCACACCCAATCTCAATCCTGTCTCTGTGTGCTGCAGGGACAGGGCTGGCACAGCACACCAGGAGTGAACCCTGGCTGCTGGGTCTGCCTAGGCAGGCGCTTTGGTCCACTGAGTGATCGGGCCAGCCCTCTCACACTTGTGAGGTAAATATTCTGCCACTGAGTTGCACCCTTTTTTTTTAATTAAAAAAAGCTATGTATTTAGTACAGGGTTTCACTGCACAGATGAAACTCATAGGGATCTTCCTGTTTTAAGCTTCCTGAGCACTGGGATTACAGTCATGCACCACCATACCCAGTCTTGGTTACCATCTCAGTGTGTCCCAGAGGTGGGGCCAGCATGGCATGCTAGGGATCGAACCTGGTCCCTATATCTGCCTAAATAGGTGCTTTAGTCTGCTGAGCTATCGGGGAGGCCCTGAGTCTCACAGCCTTTTTTTTTTTTCCTTTGTATTTTAGGGAAGAATCTACAGGATGTTCAGGGTCTGACTACTAGATTGGATTTGTAGTGATTCTCCTGTTTACAGCTCCCAAGACCTGGGGTTACAGGAGCACGTGTCTATGCCCAGTCTCAGTGGCCTCTCAGTGTGCCCCAGGGGCAGGGCCAGCATAGCAGTGCTTGCCTGGCAAGCACAGGGGCCTGAGTTCAATGCCCAGTTCTAACACACACACACACACACACACACACACAAAATCAATTAATTGAAGTAAAATATGAGTCACAACTTTATTTTTTATTTATTTATTTATTTATTTATTTATTTATTTTTTGTCTTTTTGAGACAGGGTCTCACTATGCAGTTCAGGCTGGCCTTAAGCTCACTTTGTAGCTCAGGCTGGTCTCGAACTCACAACAATCCTCCTGCCTCCGCCTCCCGAGTGCTGGGATTACAGGCATGCGCCACCATGCCTGGCTATGAGTCACAACTTTAAAGAATTCAGCTTCTGTGATTTTTGACAAGGCAAGTATCACTAAGACCAAGGAATTTCTTTGTGAGATCAGTGTCTGTGTGTAAAAGGAAAAAGTTAAAGACTTCTCAGCATAGTCACCAACACCTCAGTCATTGTCATTGGAGGGTGAGACCTGTGGAAATTAACTTGTTACCAGAAACTAAGTGCTGAAGTTCAAGAAATAATGTTTTGAATTTTTTAATGAAGCTGAGTCAGTTCAGTAGTGTTTCTCTTTCTTTTACATTTTTTATTTTATGCACAAAGAATTTGCACAGTCTTTCATTGTGCGCCTGTATGGACTGGATAATCCATCGAAGGAAGAGCACTTAGTCCAACCTGATGAAGCCGATGTCCTTCGCGCACTGACAGGAACGTTGGCGACGCATTTCAGCCCGCATTTCCGGATCAGACCGTGCGGGTTCGAGCAGACGCGGCAAGAGCGGGAGCCCGGGCCAAATTTCCTCGGGTGGCTCCAGTACAGCTGCTGGTGACCCATGTTGCTTCCAGAGGTACGAGGAGGCAGAAGGTCAGTGCTGCTCTTCAAACAAATGTACTGGCTTTATTTGCAGTTTCTTTTGTGAGGGAATGAAAGGTGTGCTGGTCATTATACCCGCAAGGTCACCAGCCTTTATGGTCACGGCCGCCGCAGACCGCCAGTGGCCATGACTATGAAGGCCTCGTAAGAGACTTGAGCATATAGAATTGTTATTGTCTTTCAACTGTCGCCCAAGATAAATTTTTAATGAGTTCACCAAATCTATATTGCAACTGAAGAAGAATGATCCTGTAACCATATTTTTAATTGAAATCACAAAAATTATGATTAGGTCAGAATTGATGACAGTAAATATTGAATGTCTTCACTACAAAAAGTAGAAATGAGGTGATGGTTATATTAATTAGCTTGTTTAATCATCCTACGTTGTATTTATAAATTATAATGATATAGGGATGATGTAGAATGTCCAAATGAAGTAAGGGAACTGTAACTCCCAACCTGCTAGATATGTAGCTTCCCTAGTTCATATTACCTAAAATCAAAGAACAAATTTTAAGAAACAACGAAGTTTAAAAGTGGGAAATATTAGCCAGGCATGGTGGTGCATGCCTGTAATCCCAGTCCTCCAGAGGCTGAGGCAGGTGGATCACTGTGAGTTTGAGGCCATCAAGGGTTCTGTAGTGGGGTCAAGGCCAGCATGAACTACACAGCGAAATCCTGTCTCAAAAATAAAGTAAAAAGAGAGAGTAGGAAATATTAATTGAAGGAAAGAGAACTTCTGCCTATTGGAGGCAGAATGGGGCCTGGCAAGAGGGTTGCCCACAAACGCTCTTCTCAGAGCAAGTTTTGCAGAGCCAAGTCACATGGTGAGTACAGGATTGTGAGGTGAATGGAAGGTGGAATGAAAGTAGGGTCAGTCAGAAAGATCACACGTGGAGTTGCTCAGGTCTTGCTGACCCAGTGGGGAAGCAGGTCCTGTAGCAGGTGTGCAGGGACAGAACAAGGGCCTTGTCCAGAAGGGATGGGTTGAGGCCCTGGTACCTCACCCAGCCAGTTGATGCCTATATCTTTTTCCTTTTTTTTTTTTTTTGTTGTTGTTGTTGGCAGAACAGGGATTGAACTCAAGCCCTTGCACCTGCCAGGGAAGCTCTTATTCTACTGAGCCATTTCTCCAGCCCCTTGAGGCCTATATCTAATATTGCTCTTTATAGCTTATCCCTGGGGAAATAGATGTAGCCACTTTATCTTTGTCTTGAGGCCTGGCCTTCAATGACAACCAATCAACTCACCACCCACAGTGGTGAATTTTCTCCTCTGCTTTGACTCCAGGGAGGGACCAGCCCAGACTAACGTTCCTACCTAACTTAGCTGTCTATAATAATAACAACATTTTATACCCCCTAGGTAGATACAATGATAAATTACAAGGCTACCATAAAACAGAATAAAATTTTAAAACATAAAAATTATGACCAATAAAAGATAAAGTGATGCTACTTTATTTGTTGAATGAATGCATAAAGGACTAATTAAAACTTACTAAATTTGTGTTTTTATAAAAAGTACTTACTGCTTTTTGTTTTTTTTCAGTACTAGATATTGAACTTGGAAACTTGTGCTTGCCAGGCAGGCACTTATGCCACTGAGCTATAACTCCAACACTGTTATTACTGTTGATATAATTTTGCTGTAGAAATAATAGTGTTATTATTATTATTATTATTTTTGTCTTTTTGAGACAGAGTCCCACTATGCAGTTCAGGCTGGCCTTAAACTCACTTTGTAGCTCAGGCTGGTCTTGAACTCACAACAATCCTCCTGCCTCAGCCTCCCGAGTGCTGGGATTACAGGAATGCGCCACCATGCCCGGCTATTTTTGTTTTTTTCAAAATAAGGTTTGAGGGCCTGGGCAAGCCTAGGAAAGTTTAGAGACTGAGGTTTAATCCCTGGCATCACATGCATCACATGCTAAGCCAGCCACACACACACACACACACACACACACACACACACACACACACACACTATATATATAAATAAATAAATAATAAGGTTTTGAGACTAGAAGGTACTACATGGCTAAAACTGGCTGGGACAGATGTGTGACAAGATCCTGGAACATATGTACAGAGCAGTTCTTAAAGCCAGCATGTGGACTTCTCGCGAGAACTTGAGCAGGTTTTCCATTGGATGACCTAGATCTGACGTCAGCCCGATTTTAGCACTTTCTTGTTAATAACAAATTAATGTCCACAAACTTCACCTCAGAGTGGCTGCTACAAAGAGAACAGCCTGCCTGTCTGGCTAAGCTAAGGGTCCTAAGTTCAGTCCCCTGTACGCAAAACAAAACAAAACAAAATTAAAAATAGTCCACATTCAGTTTTGCCACTGTCTTGCACTGTGGTCCACTTTTGTGCTGTAGGGTGAACTTCTTTTCCTATTTTTCTCTACAGAGCCCAATTTTTTTTTTTTTTCCCTATCTTTAATAAAACTTGGCTGGTTTTTCTGCTTGCCGATCAATTTTTTTGCTCTGGATCAAAAGAACCTAGAAACCACCTCTAGCAGGACATTTCTGCACCTCCAAACCCAATAAAAAGTTCATATTATTTTTTAAAAAATCTTTATTTTTCATTATAAAATTATTATTATTGTGTTGAGGACAAGATGTACAGGTCTCACTGCATAGATCAGACTCATAGTGATCCTCCTGTTTTCAGTCCCCCAAAAGCTGGGATTATAGATGGGCACCACCACGCCCAGGCTCAATTGCTGGCTCCAGGTGCCTCAGGGGCGGGACTGGGCAGGGCAGGCCCAGGGATCAAACTCCTGCCCCTCCATCTGCCTAAGCAGGCACTTTAATCTGCTGGGCCATGTGGCCGGCCCTGTAAAATTACTTTTAGGAGCAGAAAATAAGTCCTCACTTACACAAGAAGGCATAGAAAACAAGACAATAATGATGTTTGCCCAGCCAGCAGAGAGGCTGAGGAAAGATCTCGAACTTCAGTTCAGCCTGGATCACTTAACAGTGTCATGAGACCTGTGTCAAATGCAAAGGAAGTTCTGGCTTTGTAGCTCACTGTGAAATCCTGCATCAGATCCCCAATACCCCTACACAAATACACATGCACACTCATGTGCACAAAGTCAGAGGCCTGAGTTGTAGCTCAGAGCAAGAAGGCTTGTCTAGCTTGCCTGAGGCCTGGCTTCTGGGGTTTAAGGTGTTTGAATGGCATAAGTCAGTGATGGAAACTGGACTCTAAATTTTTCATAGAATTTGGTTTTAGGAAATTTACTGTGCAAAATATTTCTTTCTTTCTCTCTCTCTCTCTTTTTTTTGGCAGAATCGGGGATTGAACTCTGACCCTTGTGCTTGCCAGAGAAGTGCTTATTCTACTGAGCCATCTCCCTGGCCCCTATGCAAAATATTTCTGTGAATATATACCTACTTTAGGATGAGATTTTTGTCTTTGCCTTGTTTCTTTGGCACACCCTTGAAGTTATTTTATCTTCTTTTTTTGTGGGTGGTACCAGGAACTGAACCCACAACCTCATACTTGCCAGGCAAGCACTGTGCTGCTGAGGTACACCCTGGCCTTCTGATATATCTTTTTTATTTTAATGAGTTAATTAATTTTTAGCTATTTTACTTGTAAAACAAATCAAATTCTCTGATAAGGGTAAGTCTCTTCTATAATTGTTATCCAAAGTAAGAAATAAATAGGAAATTGAGACTCTAAACTGGTGTTGTCAATGCCTACACAAGCATGTGCACGTGCACATATGCACACACACACACACACAGTTTAAACTGGATGGCTACAAGGACAATACCCAGGTGAGTAGCACTGCATAGGACCTCTCACCTCACAAGCAGTCCCCTCTTATTGCCCACTGTCCCCCTGAAATATCATTGCTGTGAGTTTCTGTGTCCCTGATTTTAAGAACAATCATATTTATTTATTTATGTATTTGGTGCAGGGGAAACCTGCACCAAACAGCTCAAGCTTTTGCCTGACAAGCGCAAGGGTCTGAGTTCAATCCTGGTTCCGCCAAAAAAAAAAAAAAAAAAAAAAAAAAAAAAAAAAAATTTAAAAAAGTGTATTTGGTGCAAGGTCTCACTAGCAGCTCAGATTCATAGTGATCCTCCTGTCTCAGCCTCCCAACACTATGATTACAGGTGTGTGCCACCATGCCTGGTTTCAGTGACCAGCACAGAGTGGGGTTCCGGGGCCAGTGCAGTTGGGGATTGAACTCGGCTCGTTTTTGCCTGGCACATGCTTAGATCACCAGGCTATGTGCCCAGCCCAGAACAATTGTTTTAAGAACAACCATCAGAATGGTTGAGACTACCACTGAGAGCCAGTGATCTCCTGGGATACAGCTCAGTGGCACTGTGCCTACCTGGTATGTGCACGGTCCTGAGTTCATTTGCCAGTACAAAAAAAAAAAAAAAAAAAAAGAACTTAGAACTCTCATACAGAAATGAATGTTACTATGGAATAATAATGATAATAATAATAATAATGATAAAAGTAGTGGTACACAGAAAGTCGGCGATTGATTCGGTGCCGTTGGCAGCGGAGAATACTGCCAGTCCCTCCGTCCCCACCTGCTCCCAGGGTCTCTCCCTTCTCAGGAGGAGGATGACTGAGGTCTCCCTAAGACAGCAGGGATGCACCTCAGGGGCCACTGCAGGGGACTCGCAGATTTGGGATTTCAGCCTCTTCTCCCGAGCACAGTTTCTCAGTGACAAAAGATTTTCAGTCCTCCTAGATCCATCTAAGGACATAAATACTCCGCAGTCAGGATGTCAGCCACGCGAGGAACAAACAACAAAGCACTCCTTGCAAAGTGGGCATAGAGTTTCAGTGACTTCACAATGGCTAAATATAGGCGAACACTTGGCGTGTTGTGCGCGCCAGGAAGAACCATGATGCAATCGTCCCCTCCCTCAGCGGCAGGGGGAGGACTGGGGTCAGAGGGCAAGAGTGGGATTACGTAATAAACGGTCACTTGTAACGGTGCCTGCTCCACCCGCAGGCGGAGTTTGCGCGCATGCGCACATGAGTCCACGGATAAAGCAAACATTATTGCACAGCGTTAAAACAACCACAGTACTCAGCTTCTGACTGTGGCTAAAAATACACTCTTTGAAAATTTTTAATGTGATTATTTCCATTTCTTTAATTTTTGTTGCATATGAAATTCATATTCACTTCAGACAATTTGGAAATCAGAAGAACTACTAATTCCTTGCTTTTTGTTTGTTTTGTGAGGCAGGGTCTCACTAGCCCAGGCTGGCCTTGATCTCGCGTCTGTCCTCCTGCCACAGCCTTTCTAGTGCTAGGACTGCAGATGTGCTTGACCATATCTGTCAGGACTACTAGTTCATTAAAAAAAAAAAAAAAAGTCATGTATTTAGTACAGGGTTTACAGGGTCTCACTACACAGATTGGACTCTTAGTGATCCTTCTATTTTTCAGTCTCCCAAATGCTGTGATTACAGGCGTACGCCACCATGCCCAGTATCAATTGCTGTCTCAGTGCACCCTGGAGGTGGGACCGGCATGGCTTGTGGGGCCCAGGAACTGAACCTGGTCCTTCACCTGCCTAAGCAGGCACTTTAATCTACTGAGCATCTGGCTGGTGCTAGGACTACTAGTTCTTACTAAGCTGCTAACCCAGGGCTCGGCCCTCCCTCCCAGTGGGGCTTTGCATTATCAGATCTCATAATAATCTTCTGAGCTTGGTGGACCTATGACCCCTGTTTCATAACTGAAAAAAAAAAAAAGCAGATGAGTTTATGTGACTTGTTTAAGGTCATCATGTTATTTTTATTTTATTTTTTTTTTACCCTGTATTTTAGGGAAGGGTCTACAGGGTATTCAGAGTCTCACTAGTAGACCAAACTTCTAGTGATTCCCCTGTTTACAGCCTCCCAAGTGCTGGGATTACAGGCACGAACCACCAAGCCCAGTCTCAATTGCTGTCTCAGGGCACCCCAGGGGCAGGGCCAGCACAGCAGGCCCGAGGATTGAACCCCCAGCCCCTGCACCTGTTTGCAGGCGCTTTAATCCCCTGAGCTCCAAAATGTATTTGTATTTTCAGCCAATACTAGCTAAAGCTCTGACAGTATGAAACTGAAAACTGGAGAAACAAAGTAAAGGAGTTCTTGCTCACGGCTAGGAGCACTCAGCTTTGTGAAGAGTGGACAAACAGAAGGAGGTGATGGCCACACTCCCGTGATGCGGTGGGTTGTGCTGGGTCTGCCTGATGAAACTGGTCTTTCAAAAGTCCCCTTCCCCTATAATGAATGTCATTATCATGTATACCTAAAATGTCCCAATGCACTGAATTAATTTAAAAAATTATAAAATTCTCTTCTCTTCATGATTCAGGCTTACAGTTGGGAAAAAGAATTTTCAAGAGCTTGGGGAGAGCAGTCATTTCCCCAAGAGTCCTTCAAAGTTAGATGAGCTGGTCAATGGACGCAGAAGTGTCCAGCAATTTCTAGCTCATTCCCACTCACCTCTGATCAGCTCTTCCTACCAGCCCCGCTCTGCTGGCCCCCAGCCTGCAATCACACTCTTGGTTGGAGCTTGACGAGGCATTGCGACCCCACTGGTCAGCACTTCATCACTGAAGCAAAATACCTGAGTAAAACAACATGAAGGAGAAATGTTTGTTTTGGCTCAGTGTTAGCGACATCTCAGCCCACCACGGGCTGGCTGTGTTGGTATGGCCTGTGGGCAAGCTGAGCACCACAGGGCGGAAGCCTGTGGCAGAGAAGTCGGCCCATCCAAGCAGCCAGGAAACAGAGAAAGAGCAGGAGAGGAGAACGGCCTGGAGATAAGACAAGCTCCTGAAAGCCATGCCCCAGTGACTCACAGGCCGCGAGGTCATCAAGGGTTTGATTGTCCTTAGATGAGGTTGGCATCCTCATGACCCAATTGCCGTTCTCGGCCCTGCCTCTGAACATGGAGGCATCAGAGATCCAGCTTGTGGTACACTGGTCTTGGGGAACACAGGACATTTAAATCATGACAGCTCCCTAGAGGGCTATGGCTCCCATTGATGCCTTCACTTCTATGACTGGACATGGTTAGCTTGTTGGAGGGACAGGCTGGTGACTATTTATTAGTTAGTTCTGGCACTTACCCTCTAACTCCCACCTCTGGACCACTTTTTCCAAGCTCTTGTGTAAATTCCGGCTCTCTCACTGGACTGCTGATCCTATAGCACTGACAGTGCTCTGCCTCCCTCACTGATACAGGCCTGCCAAAAGCCATCAAGCTGAGGGCATGGCTAGGAGGGCAGCGTCCTTCATGAGACAGGCAGAGCAACAGCATTAAAACTCAAAGAGAAGGTGAGAGCTTGGAGGATGCGTGGCACTCATAACCTCAGGTTACCTAGAGATACGAACATTTTCACAGCAGAGCATCCGGACACACGGCAAATTGTGAAGAGGATTGTGGAGCAACAACGAAGGGATCCAACGAAGGAGATAGCTCACTGGAATAAGTGCTTGCCTGAAGGGAGCCGCGAAACCGTAGAGTCCACCGGAAGTAGTGAAGAGGGTGATGCACACTTGCTGGGTCTGGAGGTGGCAGGAGGAAAAGGCATTCTGAGCAGACCCCGCAAGTGCCAAGGACGGGAGCTCCAGCCAGGGCGTTGACAGCATTCTGATGTCTCTGGAGATGATGGGTAAGGCCGTTCCAGCTGCAGTCCCCTGAGCAGGGACATGTCACAGTCAAACCGGGGTTTGAAGCAGTGTTTGGGATAATGATAGGGAGAAACAGCTGAAAAGTGATTAAAATTTATATGTCAGAATTCAGATGGAGGATATAGCTTCCCTGTTTTTCCTTTATTTTATTACGTATTCGGTACAGACTTGTAGTGGCCTCCCCACCAATGGGATTACAGGCATGCGCCTCCATGCCCAGACTTGGTGGCAGCGCCTGTGCACTTTGTGGTGCTGGGATTGAACCCTGGTCCATGAGTTTGCCTAAGCAGGCACTTAGTCCACTGAACTGTCTCACTGGCCTTGTCCTTTATAGTTTATTTTCTCTGAAGGCTCCAGTCCCCTCATGGCCAGGGTGAAGTGAGAATATAAACTTCCCAACTAAAGATAATTAGGTCCCATGTGGTTTGGAAACATTGGCCCAGGGAGAGGTTGGGTGATGATAACCAGATTCTATTGAGAAATCAGTCTTCAAATGCAAAATTTTCACTCTCCAAATGCTCTTCCTGATCTGTTTCTTCTCTCTAGAGCAGGCCTCATCTTCCTCCCTGCCTGGACTGGGAGGCCTGCTGACAAGAAAAGAGTCTTTTTGCAGCCAGGCCCATTCTCCTGGGACAGAGATAGTTTGGGAGGTAGATGTCAGGCCCTGGTCAGCTCCACAGGACAGGGCTGGCTGACTTGGCTCCTGTTGGATTTTGCCAGACAAGATCACTAGGAAGAGATCAAAAGCCTCCCCTGGCTTGCGGTTCCCACAAGGATCTGTCCAGAGTATGATTCTATGTGCCAGACTGTACTCTGGAAGTTAGGAAAACCCTTGTCTCTTCTGTATAAGCTGATTTTCGAGGTTATTGTTAATTATGTACTAAACAAAAATACCCAAGTGATAATAATCACTTTCTTTTTCATGGCTTTACTGTTTTAACAACTCTGTGGCTGCCCCTGATTGAGCAGAGGGAAGAATACCTGTAAGTAAATACATAAAAGAAATGCACCTTTACCCTCACACACAGTATTCCTGCTTTTCTTACTGCTAAGCCATTGCAGCATGTACTTCAGACAGGACTAGGGTGGCAGCACCTCAAATGAAAGCATGTGCTCAAGCCACAGGGGTCAACAACCCATTACTCACACAGAAATGTGGGTAGTGGGCCGGGGAAATGGCTCAAGGGAATAAGCACTTCCCTGGCAAGCACAAGGGCCTGAGTTCAATCCCCAGTTCCACCAAAAAAAAAGAAAATGAAAAGAAAAATGTGGGTAGCATGGAGTGGTAGCCTCAGTCAGTGGCTACCAGCTCTGGAAACAGCTCAGGTGATCAAAATCAGATAAGGGGAAGAGAGCAACACTGAAGAAGCACGGGCCAATTTCTCAGCCTAGAGTTTGGACGCTGAGAGTCGAGGAAGCTGAATACTTGTAATACTTGGCTTTTTCTCTTTTCTTTCCTTTCCTCCTTTCCTCCTTTCTTCCTTTCCTTCTTTCTTTCTTTCTTTCTTTCTTTCTTTCTTTCTTTCTTTCTTTCTTTCTTTCTTTCTGCTAGGACTTGAACCCAGGGCTTCGTTCTTTCTTTCTTTCTTTCTCTTTCTTTCTTTCTTCTTTCTTTCTGCTAGGACTTGAACCCAGGGCTTCGTCCATGGACCACATGCACTGTACTACAGAGCCACTCTTTTTATCAGTGCCTATTATTTTAGAAAATATTTTGTTCCAATATGGTATTTTCTTTTTCCTTTTTTCCATTTTGTTTTGTTTTGTTTTGAGACAGGGTCTCTCTATGCAATTCAGGCTGCCTACACCCAGGTTGGTATCAAACTCACAACAATCCTCCTGCCTCAATCTCCTAAGTGCTGGGATTACAGGTGCGTAATAAGCCATACCTGGCTTATTTTTAGTTTGGTTTTTTTTTTTTGAGAAACCAACACTATTTTCATAGTGACTGTACAAATTTGTATTCTCACCAACAGTGTAGTTTTTCTTTTCCATACATTCTTACCAACATTTACTGTTTGCTTGCTTATTTTTTGCAGGGGTGGAACTGGGGATTGAACTCAGGCCTTTGTGCTTGCCAGGGAAGTGCTTATTCCACTGAGCTATCTCCCCGGCTCCTATTAAGCTTTTTTTTTTTTTTTCTGTACTTTTTCACTCTTGGTAGCTACACTCTGATTGGGTGAGGTGGAATCTTACTGTAGTTTTCATGTGTACTTTCCTAATAGCTAAAGATGCTGGATTTCCTTCCCCCATACTAACGGGCATTTGTACTTCCTCAGAGAAGTGTCTGTTCAATTCATTTGCCCCTCTATTGATAGCACTGTTTGATTTTCCTTTTCTGACATTAAGTTTTTTATACTCTATTTTAGACATTAACCCTCTGTTACAAGAGCAGCTGGCTAAGATTTTATCCCACTCTGTAGCAGCTGTCTTCTCTGCTAGTTGCTTCCCTTGTAGTGTGGACAATGGCACTTTTATGTAGTCCCATTTGTTGGTTCTTACTATTATTCTCTGTACTATTGGAGTTCTATTCAAGAAATCTTTGCCTGTCTCGAGGGCTTCAACTGTTTCCCTTAATGTTTTCTTCTAGCAGTTTCAAAACTAATTATTAAAAAAAAAAAAGAAAGTGGGCCAGGGAGATGGCTCAGTAATAGAATAATGCTTGCCTGGCAAGGGCAATGGCCTGGGTTCAATCCCTGGTTACACACACACACACACACACACACACACACACACACACAAAGTTAGCTATCTTTTTTTTTTTCAGTACTGGGGATTGAACTCAGGACCTTGTGCTTACCAGGCAGGTGCTTATTCTATTGAGCTATCTCCCTGGCAGCTATCTTATTTTTAGTTTTTTTTTTTTTTTTTTGTACAGGGTCTCACTATGTAGCCCACATTCATAGTGATCCTCCTGCATTCTGCCTCCCTAGGGCTGGGATTCATTTTTTTTAAATAAGAAATTTAGGGCCATCCTGATAGCTCAGCGGATTAAAGCACCTGCTTAGGCAGATGCAGGGACTTGGGGTTGATCCCTGTCAGACCGTGCCAGCCCTGCTGCTGGGGCACCCTGAGACAGTGATTGAGACTGGGTGTGGTGGTACACACTTGTAATCCCAGCACTTGGGAGGCTGAAATCAAGAGGATCACTAAAAGTCCAATCTGTGTAGTGAGACCCTCTAGACCTTGTACTAAACACATAAAAAAAATTTAATAATACAATAAAATAAGGAATTTAAGTAGTACAATACCTGATTCAAATAATGGGTTTTTCTCTTTGGAGAGAGTATTCGTAAGTATTTGTAAAAATACTTTAATGTTGGCAAGGCTTGTTGTTTGTTTCTCAGTTTTTGTTTTTAGAGACAGGGTCTCACTCTGTAATTCAGGCTGGATTTGAACTCACTAAATAGTCAAGACTAGCCTGGAACTCCCTGTGATCCTCCTGCCTTAGTCTCCTAAGTGCCTAAATCACGTGTGTGCCATCATGCCCAGTGGGAAGACTTTCATGGTTTTGACTTGAGATATCTCCCCAAAGTCACTCCGAGACATGGCTTGTAGAAGGTGATTGGATTATGTGGGCACCAGAGCTGGCTTGGTGTTAGGGGTGAGGTCTGGTTGGAAGAGGTGCTCACTGTGAGCCAATGGGAATCTGTGCCAGCTATGGCACTGAAAGTCTATACCACCATCACTTTGAGAGGTTGAGGTAGGAGGATCATGAGTTGAAGCCCAGCCTGGATGACGTAATGACTTAGACCATCTCTAAAAAAAAAACCATCCAAAATCCCTGACATCCACAACTTAACGAAGTTTATTTGGCTCACAGTTGCAGAGAGCTCTGCCCGTGGTTGGCTGATTCTGAGGCAGAGATGGCATGGTGACGGAAGGGCCTGGGGGAAGATAGCTGCTCAGCAATGCACTGCCACAGAAAGCCGAGACCAGGAAGCATCTGTCAGATGCCTCCCCAGTGACGCTCCTCCTCTGACCAGACTGCACCTTCTACCAACACAATTAACCACAGTTACCAATGGCTTACTCCACTGATGAGGAGAGTGGCCCAGTGATACAATCCCCTTTGAAAGCCTTACCCCTGAACTCGTGAGGGGACATTTTAGGTCTCAACCATAACACACAACCACTCCTGCCTGGGCAGAGCTTTATTGTGAGCATAGGTCAGCTCAAGGGAGTCAGCAGTGGCGAACAGAGGAAGTGATGAAGCTGCTCTCAGGACAAAGAGAGCAACACATTTGCATTGATTTGCTAGGGTGGTCTCAAGTCTGGCAATTTCCATCGGCCAGGGGTAGTTCTAAAATTTTCCAGCTGTGTGTGACTTCCAAAATTAGTGACTTTTAAACTCCCTAAGTGCAAATAAAGCTAAAGGGCTTGCTTAGGTTTTCCTTTGGTGACAATTTCTCATTTCATGTGAACATTCTGTTTCCGTGGTGTTACCAGGGTCTCGTGGTGTCTCCGTTGAAGAGAGCACACAGGTAGAGAACAACACGCCATGATATGAGGGGTAACAGCTGATTGTGTAGAGAGGTTTATGTTGTCATCCCAGCTGCTGTCCCTCCATGGTGGCTGCGAACCAGCGCAGATGAACATGCAGCCGGCATGTAGCCAAGCTTTGAGGACAAACCAATGGATTGCAGCGTTCAACCCAGGCTTTGTCCCGGAGCCTGGCAGTACCAATATTCTCATGTGTATTTGCAGAGGGTGTGCCATTTGCCCTGACCTAGCTTTGCCCTCCGTATTGGCCGCAGGGCAGAGAACAGCAGTGGGGGATTGGCCTTGCACCTCAGCACATGCAGTGGGCCGCTCCCCTCCCCAGGGCTCTACACTTGCTCACTTGCAGTAGATGCTTCAGGCCTGAGCCTGCTTCCCTAGCAGAGTGGGAAAACTGGATGCAACACTGGCACATCGGCAGGCACTCAGCAACTCAGGGCGTAAACAAACACACATAGACAAATACACTAACAGAAGGAATTCCTCTGGGTAAGAGGTAGAAGCTGGCATCTAGGCAAATAAAGTGAGCCAGAACATAGCAGGCAGAGCGAGGGGGTGGCCTCGGCTGGGCCCAGGTCCTGGTGACTGTGCTTTCTACTTCCCGAGCAATGGCCCCTCTCTTACTTAGCTACATCAAACACCGTAGAAAGCAGCACATGTTTCTATTTTCATATTCCTTCATTCTATAGGATCTCTGCCCTTGGAGAGAAAACAAAATTAGAGCTAAGCCTCCCCTTCAGTGAGCTGTCTGGTGATAGGAAATGTCAACCAATTCTTCTGCTCTTTGGATTTTGATCCACAATAGAACTTCACCCTGTGAATAAATACTGACTCCTTATCTCCTCCTGTTCTATACACTTTCATGAATCAGGACATAACCTCCTCTTTTTTGGCTCTGTTTGCTCTGAGTTGCCCAGCCACGTCCAGGCCTATGTGCCCATGCTGAGCCCTTTCCTAGCTCATTCATTAGAACAGCTTCTTCTTATCCTTCAAAGCACAGGCAGTAGGGGGCCGGAGAGATAGCTCAGCAAACCACAGTGCCTGCTTAGGTGAATTTAGGCAAAAACGGACCACAGTTCAAATCCCTGCACCACATGCTGCACCAACCCCACTGCAGGGCGCAGTCTGGGTGTAGTGAGGCGTGGCTGTAATCCCAGCACTGGGGAGGCTGAAAGCAGGAGGATCACCGTGAGTCCAGGGTGCATAGTGAGACCCTGTAACAACAAATACATTAAAACAAAGCAAAACAGCTCCTGCAGGAGCGCTGGGCTGTCAATCTCCAGGTTGCGCTGCTCCCACTGCACTGTCCACCACTGGCAGGCCTAGGAGGCTTGGCACAAGGGTCTGCGCCTGCAATTCAAGGGTGATCACATGCTTTGCAGGAGGGGCCCTTTGCCAGGCACTTACACTGCTGAACTATCTCCCCAGCCCCTAGGTTTCTTTCTTTCTT
>PVKA01029506.1:9854-28328 GCA_004027165.1 Ctenomys sociabilis
AAAAAAAAAAAAAAAAAAAAAAAAAAAAAAAAAAAAAAAAAAAAAAAAAAAAAAAAGACAAAAAAAAAAAAAAATCATTCCTATATTTCCCTGGATCCTTCCCTTAGAGCTATCTGCTAGACACTTGTTCTCCGGGCTTTTGCGTTACTGGAACGTGGTAGAACCTGCAGTGGTGGGGTTGGCACCGAGGAAAGCCTTGTGGCTTGGCACTTTGCTCCTTTCCCAACTCCATCGTTTTTGTTTTTCCTTCCTGGTCACCATGAGATGAGCAGATTCCTCCTTCATGTGCTTCTGCCACAGTGCACTGCCTAGCGCCCACCCAACAGGAAATACGACCCAACAGGAAATAGGCTAACTATGGACCTTGGCAACTGTGACCAAAGTGAATCTTTCCTCCTTTTAAAGTTATTATCTCAGGCATTTTGTCGCAGTAATAGAAAGCTAACACTCACTTTTTTCCCTTCAACTCTTCTGCTTCTCTATAAACTCTTTGACTTCAGTCAGCTCCACCATTAGCTTTATATTGCTAGAGTTTACAACAATTGCCTTTTGTTCTATAACCAGTCATACAGTTGGCCCTGAGTATGGAAAAATCAACGAACTGCAATTCTCGTATAGTCTTTCAATTATATAAATAGTATTCACCATGGAACAAGTGCATCTGCTACAATGGAAAAGCCAAACCTCTGTCCCTGACCCTGTGCCACCAGAATGAGGGTGCTACGAATACCAGATCAAAAATTACATCTTCAAACACACCATGAATTGTGAGTACAATGCCACATTTTAGTTTCCTTTTTATTTGGAAAGCAGTAAAACTGTTCCTTGCTGTTTTTAATTACTTTTCCTTTTATCTCTTAATAAAAAAGTGCATACTTTTTCATTGTAATGCTCAAATTTATCTACTTTTTTTTTTTTTGCAGAACCGGGGATTGAACTCAGGCCCTTGCACTTGCCAGGGAAGCACTTTTTCCGCTGAGCCATCTCCCCAGCCCCTTTATCCACATCTTCATCCAACTCTGTGCCACAAATCCACTTGCAGCTGGAAGACACTCTTTTCTGTTGAAAACTAGTTGCTCCTTTGGCCGGCTGGCTGTCCAGCACTTCACTGAGTCCTAACTGCTGTTCCTTGGACCCCAAGTTTCTCTCCTTATTGAGTTCCTTCTGCTCTTTTGGTCCATTCTTAATGCTTTTGGGGAGGAGAAAGTGTGAGAGGTGGATTCTCTGAGTCCTGACGCGTCTGAGCATATCTCCATTGTACTTTCAGCCCTCGCTCACGTCTCACCCTGGATGTTAGCGTTATAGCTGGGGAGTTTCATTCCCCACCTGAAAGGTACCTGGGAACAGTTTGTGTTCTATAAAACCGAAGAATGAATTTTAAGAACAACGGAGGTTAAGAGCAGAATGTATTTATTGGGGGAAAGAAAGCTTCTGTCCGTGAGAGGGATAGAAGGGGACCGAGTGGTGGCCCAGGAGCCTGCCTTTTCTAGGGGGTTTTTATAGAGCAAAACTATGATACGAGGCAGGTCTAAGGGGGGAACGTGGAACTCTCACATGAGGTGGGACAAAACTGTGGTTAATCATTAACGTTACAAGAACAACTGCTCAGATAAGATTGATTAAATCCAGGACCAAATATGTGAATCATGTAGCAAGCAGTCATGAACATAGAACAGGAGTTCACTTGGCAGCCAGTAGCAGTTGGATTAGTGACTCTTCCTCACTTCCTCAGGGTGATGATCAATCCTGGATGCTTACCTTTATTTTTATTTATTTTATTAATTTTATTTTGAAACAGATATCAATGAGACAGTTTCAAAACAGGTTAGTAGGATAGTTTCAATGATTAATACATTGCATATTGTTGTCTTCGTAGTAGTTATTCATAGCACAAAGATGCAGACATGATATCCTGTCCAAACACTATTCGTGCAAATCTTTCTTCTCATTGAATTAAGAGAAAGTAGCTGTATATCTATCCTATTTTGTATATACAGATACAAAATGATCCTTCATTTGTATCCTCCATTTTTGTTTAGTTTTGTCAGAGATGGGTATTCCATTGCCATTTAAACATTGTAGGTGCAGGAAAATAACCTTATTTTCAGCAAAATAATCCAATATAGTCCAGTACTCAGTAATAGTAGTGGGTTATCTATAGGACTGGCAATGTCAGAAGTTGTTGACTTGAGCCTTTTAGAGCTCCCAGATGTTTATCTTTAAGGAGGTAAGCATTTGTTCGATCTTTGGTCTTTAGATCTGGCCCTCAGCGGGAGCATTTGTCTCTCACAGTTGCAAGGTATCTTGTCTTCTATGCTGTCTCCTTCGAGGGCCCAGCTCCGTCTGACTGCCTATAATATTTCTACCTAACTCAGCTGCCTACAACAATGGGAAGAATGGTACTGATCTGACTTCATTGATTATAATTAACTGTTTATTTTCTGGAAGCTAAAGGAACTCAGGACTTTACGTACTATAGTATTTTATGTACTATGAAAATCACAAGGCTACAGTTAAAAATGAATTTTTATTTATTGGACATTCAGTACATTCTTCAAATCTGAAAACACCTACCTTTTCCTTACCTCTAGGAATTTTTTTGTTATTCCTTCCACTATATTCTCATATTTTCTTATGGAACTATTATATGTTGTTCTTCTTTGGTTACCTGTATCTTTAGACTTCTAAAAATGGTTCTTTTTCTCTTTCTTCTTGCTTTACTTTGTGAGAGTCCATTGAACGTCCATTCAGCCTTAAGGTTGATATTTTTTGTTTGTTTGTTTGTTTTGTGGGGGGCGGTAGCAGGAATCTAACCCAGAACCTTGACCAAACTTTGTGCTTGCCAGGCAGGCACTTGTGCCGCTGATCTCTGGCCCCCAGATTATTTTTTAAATTAAAAAAAAAAATTCAAAAAACACTTTCTTATATGATTTCTCCTAAGACGTTTGTATGAACTTTTTCCTGTTTTATGGATCAATAGGCCCTTAAACTTTTCCAAGGTCACTTATTGGAAATTTCTTTAAAAACTGACATATTCCCAGAATTATCTTGTTTTCATGTGGTAGAATCAGCTTTTTTTCCCCTTTTAAATAGGACTTTTGAAACTTTATTAAAGTTATACCTTCTTCTGGCTATTTTTCAAGTGAGGGAACAAGAAAAATGTGCATCAGGAAAGGTGCCTATTCTTTGCTGCCTTTTTGATTCTTCAGTGCTGGGAATCAAACTCAGACCTTGTCCATCCGCAGCCCCACCCCAATTCTAAAAGAAAAAAATCCTACTATGGAAAACTTTGAGTAAATACAATGTAGGCAAAGTATGCCAAACCCTGTATTTCCATTACTCTGCTTCAGTAAGTCAACATTCTGACATTCTTGTTTTATCCATACCTCTACTCCTGCAAAATTTTTCATAACCAAATTATTAAGTAATCTTTTCACGCTGAGTTGGTTATTTGAACTTTTCATTTATGAAGTTATCAAGTTAGGTCATAGCATATATGACCTTTCTGAGATGTGGTCTCACCATGTTGCCAGGCTGTTCTTGAACTTGTCTCGACCTCCTAAGTAGCAGGGGTTGTAGGCATGCTCCATCACACGTGGCTCACATCATAATCTTTTATCTTTTTGAGACAGGGTTTAACTACGCAGTTCAGGCTGGCTTTGAGCTCACTTTGTAACCCAGATTGGCCTCAAACTCATGTCCTCCTGCCACAGCCTCCTGAATGCTGGGGTTACAGTTGTACACCGCCACGCCCAGCCCAACTATACTATTTTTGTAAAACTCCTGACATAAGTGTTTGTATTTTGCATTGCTAGAACAAAATTTCTGAATTTGGATGATTGTTTATTTTAAGTTGCATAAGTTCAAAAGTATGGTACCAGGATTCTATTGGAATTTGTGAGCATATCTGGGTCCATTACAACACAGGAGAAGTTGAAACTTTACTTTCCAACTGTGTAGTACTGTGTGGTACTAGCCCCACACAGAAGGGGCCAACCACATGGGATAGCCTCACTTTACAACAGCCCCTCTTAGAAAAAAACTTGGTCCTGTTAGTTAGGAAGGTCAATCACTTTTGAAGGCCATGCCGCCATGACCTAGGCCCACTTCACTTTGTTTTGGTTTTGATTTTTGCAGTCTTTTGGAGAGACCCAGGACCTCACACGTGCTGGGTAAGCACCTCACTACCGCTACATCCCCAGCCTGAGGCCCTACTTCTTCAAGGCTCTGCTACCTTAATGCTGCCCTACTAGGAACTAAGCTAATACACGAGCTTTTTGGGGAGTCAAATTCGAATCATAGCCAAACCGTAGCATCATTGACAATAGCTAAAATTTTAACCTATAGCAACAGCTGCCATTTACAGCACGTTTGAGTCAACACAAGTATAGCTGCTGCTTATTGGGGTGTCCGTATCCAAGGTAATCTTAATATTTGTCTTTTTTTTTTTTTTTTTTAATATTTGTCTTCTTAGGAACACACAATAGGCCAGTATCATGGTTAGTTCTATAAGAACTGAAAATCTCATAATTGTTCTTTTTCTCCCTGTACACATGCTTCTAAACTTCAGGGATGAAACTAGGAGTTTTAGTAAATTAAGAGCCATCCTCTCTTGCTTATGCCCACAGAATGTAGGAAATAGGCTGTTATGGTTTGTGTCTACGTGTCCCCTCAAAGCCTCATGCAGTCTTGGGGTTTCTGGAGTTAGTAATTGATTATTGTGGGTGTGGATGCTGTACTGCCCTGGGGCAGGTAATTTGTATTTCAATGTAAGGAGGAAAGAGAAGCTAGCTGCTTCAGCTGCTGCTACCCCTCCTTTTGTGCTCTTACTGTTTGCCTCGGCCTTCAAACATTGCTTTCTGCTATGTACTGTTCTGCCTGGGAGCCAGCTGAATATGGACCGAAACCTCCAGTAACTGTGAGCTAAATAAACCTTTCCTTCCCTAATTTGAGTGTCAAGTATTTGTCCTAACAACGGGTTCTGATATCTGCAGAGTCCCACAGTTGTGTCCTTGGCCTCGGTGCTATTGCTGTCCTGGAACTCTGGCACTGGTCACTAAGGGGTCATGCTGGGTGGCAGAGGCCACTAAGGGGTCATGCTGGGTGGCAGAGGTGAGACAGGTGCTACTGGATAGCATCTCAATCAAAAGTCAGTTACTTAAATTTCTACAAATACCAGTTTCCTTATTTACAAAATTAGGGAAACAATACTTCTGGATTTGAATTTTTATGACAATTGCAAAATAAATTACACTAAGCAAGTAGCACAGGGTCAGGGTCTTATTTATAAATTACTATTTAATTATTAAAAATGATTATTATTATTACTGTGGGGTTCCTAAGTGTTCTCTATGGGTACAGTTTTTAGATTTATAAATAAAAATGCAGGACATTCAGTTAAATTTGAGTTTCAAACAGAAAAAATGGTTTTGGGGTAACTATGCCTCAAATATTGCTTAGAACATAGTTATACTTGAAAAGTTACCAATCATCTATCTGAAACTCAAATTTAAGTAGACATCTTCTGTTTTACCTGGCAAACTCCTTTGAAAGGGGGAAATTGGATTTAACCAAATAAATAGGAAACACAACCATGATCAAATTTGGTATTTCACTTGCTTATATTTGATAGTTCAATGTCCCCAATACAACTAATATTTTCTCATTCAGGTAGTGTTCACATATAGAGCTGTGAATTATTTCACATTGTGCTATTAGTATACACAGAAAGTAAGTGAAGCAGAGTTTTCTATTCATTTCATCAGACTCTATATTTTCACTCTTCCCTGAACTAAAAAGCCTATAATTAAGTTTGCCAGTATTTTAGTTTACTTGAAATTTGTAGTTTGTTTGTTTTTGTCTTTTTGAGACAGTGCCTCACTATGCAGTTCAGGCTGGCCTTGGACTCACTTTTGTAGCCCACACTATCTTGAACTGGTAAGGATCATCCTGCCTCCTCCTCCTCTTCCTCCTCCTCCTCCTGAGTGTTGGGATTACAGGAGTGTGCTGCCATGCACTTTGTTTTTGAGACAGGATCAGGTGATGTAGCCCAGATTAGCCTTGAATTTGTGTCAATCCTCCTGTTTCAGCCGCCTCAGGCATTCACCCAGATGCAGTTAATTTTTGAGATGAAAGGTAACTTTCCATCTAGTTCTGTTTCAACCTTACCTAAAATCGAAAGAAATGAGTTTTAGTCTGCTTGTATAGTTTTTTTGTCTGTTTCTGTGGTACTGGGGACTGAACTCAGGACTTTGTGCTTGCCAGGCAGGCACTTATGCCACTAAACTATCTCCCCAGCCCTGCATGGTGTTTTGATATTTCTAATGTGCATTTCATGCCAAACTCTACAAAATATTTCTGCAGATCTTTCTAGCTCAAAAAGCAACTGAGTTTTGGTATCTCTCCTAAGTAATTATAAATTTAGTTTTCTTAAATGCAAAAAATATCACTCCAAATAATTTCTTTACTCATAATTTTTACTTAAGAGGCAGTGATTCATTTTTTTCTTGCAAAAAATACTATGCCTTCTGCTCAAATTCTTTTTAAGTTTTTTATTCTGTTGGTAAAATCTGAGAGAACTGTACTCTTCTGGTTCAGCTCTCCCAGGAAGACACTGCCTGCAACCTTGACTCCGCCCCAAGGGTGAAAAAGACCACTATGGTGAAAAAGAGGAAACCCCAGAACATTATCTAGGCATTGACACTAAACGAAGTATTGGTTTCCTGTAGGTTAAGAACTGGAGTTGAAAAAAAAAAATTGGAGTTTATGAACAAAAACAGGGGTGTGAGGGGTGTCTTTTAGTTGACAGGACCCTTAGGCAAAGATGTATACTGATTTCATTGATAAATGCAACTGAAAAATTATACTACACTCCGTTTCATTAATGCCAGCACATTTATGGTTTTTAATTTTAAAACTTTTATTGGTAGATGTGCGCATAATTGATTACTTTCATCGTGGTGAGTGGGTACACACTTAAGTATTTCACATCTTGATCCCTTTTCCCTCTTCCTCTCCCTTGCCTTCCCCTTCTCTCCATCTCTTGGTCCACTGTCATTCCCATGAGTAAAAGAGCTACCTTCTTCCTTCCTATTATTTATCTTTCACTTTGCTCCTTGATTATTAACACTGGCACATTCCGCACAGAACTGCCAATGACCTAAGATTCCGGCTCCAAACACAGCCAGGATGCAGGCGGCCTGGGGGAAGCAGCGCAGCCGCAGCGCCCACTCCCGCACGAGGTGCTCGGGGGTCCCTCCGTGATGTCACAGAGCCTCGGGAACGAGGCCTGGAGACGGCTTCGAGGCGTGGTCCCCTCTCGGAGAGGGCCGCTCGGGGTCTTTCTGTGCAGTCTCGGGCCCCCGTCGCGGCAGCCAGCACATACCGAGTCTGGTCTCCTGGGAGCGCCACCTGCGTGCCCCACCGGGCGGGGACCCCCGACCTCTCGCCAGTTACGGACGCGCAGTCGCCGGGCGCTCAGCGCAGCGACTCGCCGCCCTCACTTCCGCCGCTGGAGCCCGAGGTCCGCGAGCGGCCGGGCCGGGCTGGAGCCCAAGGGCGGAGCGTACGCGGCGCCGCGGGCTGCGCCCTGCCGCGGGCGGGGGGGGGGCCGGCGGAGGCGGCGGCGGCGCGAGAGCGGCGCGGGGATTGGCTGCGGCGGCGGCGACGTCAGGTTCCCGCGGCCCGGGCGGCCGGCGGCTCGGCACGGCGCAGTCGGCTCGAGTGCGCCCGGTGAGGAGGAGGTCTTCTCGGCCGAGCTGCCCTCCGCCGCCGTCGCCGGGCTGCTCCGCTACCGCCGGGCCGCCGCTCCGCGCGCCGAGCCGCCCACACGCCCACCATGACGAAGAGCGAGAAGAAGTCTCTGAACGAGAGCTTGGCCGCGTGGAAGCTCTTCTTGTACAACCCGACCACCCGAGAGTTCCTGGGGCGCACCGCCAAGAGCTGGGGTGAGCGGGAGGGCGGGCGGCGGGAGGGGGCCGAGCGCGGCCCCATTCATTCCTTGCGGCTCCCCGGCCGGGCGCGCCGCTCTGCCTCCGCCGCGGCCGGTGCACGTGCGCCCGGGCCGGAAGCCCGGGCCGCGCCGGCCGAGCCCGGCGGCCTCCTTTGTACGGAGCGCGCCCGCCGCGGAGGCCCGGCCGGGGCGCCCGCGGAGAGGAAATTTCCACTCCCGCCGCTGTCTTGTGACTCGTCCACGCCGCCGCCCCAGAGAGCGCGGGCGCCAGGCGCGAGGGCGTGTGGTCGCGTGGACGCGGGGCGGCGAGCGGGACAGAGGCACATTGTGTGCGAAGGTGCACTTGAGTCCGAGCGGCGGCCCCTGTCGAGTGGTCCTTCTCCTCCTCCTCTTTAATTGCAGCCGGTCTTGCGAATTTGCTTCTTTGGGAGAAAAGTAAATCCTGTCCGAGCAGCACCCTCCTTACTTCAAAACGTGGGAGCGATGGTTCTGTGGTAGCGGTTTGCTTCAGCGTGGAATCTTTGCTTTTAAGATAATTGAACTCAACCATTACTATTGTAGTGATGTATTAGGGTGTCTTGTTTTGTTCGAAAAATATTACAGTATGAGGATGGAGAGCAAGTGTTTTCTGTTTTTATTTTTACTTTTACACTTAAGTAAACCTTGTCTTCAGGAAAAAAGTTTGTTAGTGGATCTTGACCTTTTTTAGTGGGTGGAAATAAAAATCCTGAGTTGCTCACATTTTTAAAAGAAAATAAATGAGCTATGACTCAGAAGAAAATAAACTTGCTGCCGAGTTGCGCTCCTCCAGGCTGCAAACGCCTCTTTAAGTCTTTCTACAAGCTGAATGGGACCCAGGAGGTTTTTTTGCCTCAACCTCCAGTTCAGCGATGATGGAAATGAGACTCAGAGAGGTTGTGATTTTGCTTGTGTAAAATTACATATTTCACAAAGCCAAGAAAAGAACTCGGCTCTCCTTTAATCCTAGTCCAGCGGTTGTATTATTTTACAGTTGCTTTGCCTAACTGCATGGTAATCATTTTAAGATTTTTTTTAAAGATTTATTTAAATTGCTATCTTCTTTTGGGAACACAGTAGTGTGATGAAAGAATAGGCCCTGCATCCTGAGTTGGATGCACTTTTTTAAGTGTGTGTGGTGTGATGAAGGAATAGGTCCTGCATCCTGAGTTGGATGCACTTTTTTAAGTGTGTGTGTGCCGGGGATCGAACTCAGGACCTGGCTCTTGCCAGGCAGGCTTTATGCCGCCAAGCTATCTCCCTGGATGGATGGACACTTTGAAAACACATGCGACACACACACACACACACACACACACACACACACACACACACAAAATGTAGTTCAGGTTGCCTTGAACTATGTAGCCCTGCTGGCTGGCCTCTGAGGACACTCCCGCCTCAGCTTCCCAAAGTACTGGAACCACCACCATGGTGTCTTGTGCCACCATGCCTAGCTCCTAAGATTTCATTGCTTGTTTCTAGAGTACTATTTAAATTTTTTCTGTAGTGGAGAGAGATTAACTTTTATAGATTACTTTTTCACTGTGTCAGTGCTATGGTATTTCTAGCACTGAATAGCTTTGTTAGAATCACGTTTCTTAGTCTCTTCACTTTTATATTATATAGTCTTGGAGTGGAGATTTCATTAAATGTGCATTAATTAATTTATTATTATTATTTTATATTAGTTATTTTTTGGCAGAATCGGGGGTTGAACTCAAGGCCTTGTGCTTGCCAGGGAAGCACTTACTCTACTGAGCCATCTCCCTGGCCCCTGAATGTGCATTTAAATAGATGACACATATAAATTATCAAAAAGTATAAAGGCTGCCAGGCATGGTGGCGCAGGCCTGTAGTCTCAGCGCTTGGGAGGCTGAGGCAGGAGGATTGTTGTGACTTCCAGACCAGCCTGAGCTACAAAGTGAGCTTAAGGCCAGCCTGAACTGCATAGTGAGACCTTGTCTCAAAAAAACAAAAGTAAAACATATAAAGGCTGTAGTACTTAGTACATACAAGTTAAGTTGAGGTTAATTTTAGAAGGATTAAGGCAGGTTCTTCAGAACTAATATTCTTTTAAACAAATAGTGAATTCTGGTAAAGACAGCATAGAATGGTAGAAATAGGTGAAAATTATCTGCACTCCTATTCCAGTGCAAGTATATCCAAGGTATGTGGAGGAGTGGTGGTGAAAGGAGGCTGAAGGCCATCATCCCTGGAGCTGGTGGACTGGCCTAGTGAAGGTATGAGTGCTAATTCTTACACAGGCAAGCTGAGTTTGGAGCACTGTGTGCCTGTGGGGCATTTTGCCAGCAGAGGTGCCCAGCAATTCCCATAGAGGCCCTGTGTGGGCCAGCTGCCTGGTTTTGTCACCAGGCTCCTGGTATGTATCTTTCCTGAGATGATGTAACTTTTTTTTTTTTTTTAAATCAAAGGAGCTCATATGGTATACTCTGAGTATACTGTCTGTTCTCAATTTCGAATACAGATCTGTCAGCCTTCTTATTGATAAGCTGATAGATATCATTCTACTGTTAAATATGCTGTGATTTTTTTTTTTTTTTACTTTCATTATTGTACATACCAAACCACTTTTCATTTCCTTCCCCATGGTATGTACATTTTTGCACATTTATTTCCTTGGGATATGTTTGTGTTAGTGGAATTTCCAGTCCATTCTTGTATGTTTATTTTAGTTTTTTTGAGACAGAGCCTTGCTATGTAGTTCAAGTTGACCTTGAACTCACAGCAGTCCTTCTGCCTCAGCCTCCTGAGTGATGGAATAACAGACATGTACCACTATGCCCAGCTACTTATATACCTTTTGTGTTTCAAGATATTTGTCATAATGACTTCCTAAAAAGTTTCTGTCAAATTACATTCTGACCAGCAAGTGTATTTTTTTTCTCTCTCCCTCCCTCCCCAGCCTCATGACTGCTGGAATTACAGGCAAGTGCCACCATGTCCGGCCTTTTCTGTTTTTTTAAGACAGGATTTCACTATGCAGTTCAGGCTGGTCTTGAAATCACTATATGGCCCAGGTTAGCCTCAGACTCAAGTGATCCACCTGCCCCAGCCTCCTGGGTGCTAAGATTGTAGGCATGCACCACTGAACCTGATTTATTTTTTACTTGTTTTGATACTTTCAAAAACTTAAATTTTGGTCAGAGTAGGGCCCTTTATCATTTGTGCATTTTTTTTTCTAGTTGCCTTTGGTTCTTAAAATCATAAATTTAATATAGGTGGTAGAAAAATTTTTTTTCATAACCTTGTAAAGTTGTTGGACCTGCTGTTATGTGGAGAAGGGTCTCATCTAATCCTCAAATTTTATAAAGACATTCATTCATGATGTTTCCTGGTTTTTACATTTACTTCTGTACACTTAAATGTGTATTTATCCAATCTTTTTTTTTTTTGGTACTAGGGATTGAACTCGGGATGTTGCACTTGCCAGGCAGGTGTTTATGTTGCTGAGCTATCTCCCTGGCCTTGTTTGTCCAATTTTGATCTGAGATGTTTGTCTTGAATGCATTAGATACATTAAAAAGTGCACATATTTAAAAAGGGTGTATTTTGAGGGAAAATTAATGTGTCCTTTACTGTAATAAATTTGTTTTATTTAAACTTTAAAAACATTTTTGCTGTGAACATTTTGGATAAAAGTATTGCATGGTCAAAAATCCTTGCTGAAAACAATTGTACAGCTTTTGAGCCGCAATTCCTTGTGTATGTCTAGTTTCTTACATTTGGTTACATTACTTTCAGAATGGTTGCATGCACATGACTTACCTCATTTGATTTCCACAGATTTGATAGGAGTATAGTTAAGAGTTATTTTTCAAACTGAGCAGAGAAATAGGGGTTAAATTTTTGACACAGGGATAAATTAACATTTGTGACACTCAGCAAAAACTAGCAGCTGGTGGCTAATATTACATTAAATACGGTTAATCAAAATAGTAGAAAAAAGCCGGGTGTGGTGGTGCATGCCTGTGATCCCAGCACTCGGGAGGCTGAGGCAGGAGGATTGTTGTGAGTTCCAGACCAGCCTGAGCTTCAAAGTGAGCTTAAGGCCAGCCTGAACTGCATAGTGAGACCCTGTCTCAAAAAGACAAAAAAAAAAAAAAAAATAGTGGAAAAAGAGTTGATCATTGTTTGGTGTTATTTAGGATATATAGTAAGCCTTATATTGCAGTTAACATTTTAAACAATGAAATGTAATAGCAAAAAAATGTTTTTGGGCTAGGGATTTAGCTCACTGGCACAGCACCTCCCTGGCAAGCATGAGGTCATGAGTTTAATTCCCGGTACCAAAAAATAAATAAAGGTTCTACCCATTGCTTATTCTAAGGAAAAGCGTTGTTTCCTGAAATGTTTGTGTGTGAGGTATGTTGATGTAAGATACATTGCTTCCCATGACTCACAGAAAGGCTGGAACACCATTAATCTAGTGTAGTCCCCAGTGAGCCACACCATAAGAAATGCACTTAGAGCAGGGTGTCTGTATACTCAGCACAGGTAAGAAGATTCAGAGTACAGATCTTCTGACTCAATGTGCCAAAATTCACTGGTTGAGTTACTGATAGAATCTTTGGGCCTTCAGACTCCAGTCTTTTTTTCCTTCCTGAAAACAAGGTCTCACTAAGTATTCCAGGCTGGCCTTGGATTCACTATGCAGGGTAGGCTGACCTTCATCTTAGTTATGCTCCTACCTCAGAGTCCCAAGTGCTGGGATCAGAGGCATGTGCCCTGATATTAAAATAATTAATATTTTAATGACATCTGCTACTAGGCCTTTCTTTTTTTTCAAGAGTTCATTATATTAAAGTTGTCTGTTGACATTAAGTTAAACCTTGAGTTAGGGATTTCCAAGCAGTCAAGATTCTGGTCCAGAACTGTTGTTCATGTGCCTTTTCTTTTATTATAGGTCCATGAAGTGCCATATTCTCAGTCAACTGCTCTTATTCTGGGTCATGTCTCAGTAAATGCTCTGCTCTGGAGAGCTGACTCCATCCCATCTTGAGTGTCTTAACTGTAGGGGAGAAGGCAAGTGTATTTATTTTCCCAGTATCACATAAAGTATTTTTTTGGTTTGTTTTGGGGTTTTTTGGTATTTTTTACAGTCCTAGGAATTGAACCCAGGGCTTCGCACATGCTAGGCAAGTGCTCTGTGACTGAGCCACATCCCCTGTCCCTTTATTTTTGTGACAGGTTCTGGCTGAGTTACCCAAGCCAGCCTTAAACGTGATCCTGCCTCAACCTCCCAAACAGCTGGAATTACATGCATGTGCCCTGCTTCTGTCTATCACAGAGTTATAAATGGTGGTCTTAGTCCTGTAATTGTGACTTTGATGAAAGGTCAGAAGAATGTGCACCTTTGGGAAAGTAACAGTACTTGCCTTACCTTGAGTGTAGGTTATATAGTAAACGCAGGCCAGAGGTGAGTGTGGCAGTGCAGACCAGGACAAGTACTGAGCCATCACCCCACTCTCAAAGTACTTTGATGTTTTGTTTAGTCTTTTGTGGTACTAGGAATTGAACTCAGGGCCTTTTCACTGAGCTATCTCTGGCCCTTAAGACCCTGTCTTAAGTTACACTTGCTGGCTAAAACTTGCCATACCTCAGCCTCCCACAGTGTTGGGATTACAGATGTGCTTGTTTTTTGTTTTGAATGACCTTTGAATTTATAGTAGTAGAATTAAACTAGTCTCCCATCCAAGTACTAACCAGGCCCGACCCTGCTTAGCTTCCGAGATCAGAGGAGATTGGGCATGTTCAGAGTGGTATGGCCATAGACAGAATTAAACTAGTACTAATGGGTTTTTAAAAATTCTGTGCATAACAACTTTTTCATGATTTATCATACCTAATTAAGGACCATTTAACACTGATCATATAAGCATTTAATTTTGAAAGATAAATTTATTTTCTTTCTTTTTTATTGTTTCTTTTTTTATTTTTTTATTGTTTTCTAATTATGCATTCCTTATGTTGATTTTGAAATGAAATTATTTATGACCTATAAATAAATTTTAGTATTTAATACTAAATAAACTTAATTTAATTTTACTAAGTAAATAAAATTTTAAGTCGTGTATAAAGCTTTTGAACGTATTGATGGTTTTATCATTTAATATTTGAAGAGGGTGGTTTTTTGTTTGTCTACCTTCTTTTTGGTGGCCAATGTGTTAGGCTTATCCTTAGCTTCCTTTATCACTTGTGACTTTTCACACTTCCTGCTGGAAGTTACTATTCCAGCACCTTTTTTTTTTTGTCTTTCTTGAGATAGGGTCTCACTGTGCAGTTCAGGCTGGCCTTAAGCTCACTTTGTAGCTCAAGCTGGTTTTGAACTCAAACAATCCTCCTGCCTCAGCCTCCCGAGTGCTGGGATTGCAGGCATGCGCCACCACGCCCGGCTATTCCAGCACTTTGAGTGGCTGTCTGCTGGGACTTCCAGATCTTCTATATGACTTTTTACTACTGCTGTTAAGTGCCTATGCTTTGGTTGGATGTTTCTTACGCACTGCTTCTTAATCTCTGTTGTCCTCAAGGGCCTTTAGCAAAACATGCACACTGTAAATCGTTGGCTTGCCAGGTGTGATACACACACCTGTAACTGTAGAAGTTGGGAGGCTGAGGCAGATGCATCACTACAAGTTTGGGGCCAGTCTGAGCTACAAAGTGAGACCCTGTCTCAAAAGAAAAAAAAAAAAAGTCAGCTGGGCATGATAGTGCACACCCATAATTGATATAATCCCAGCACTCAGGATGTTGAGACAGGAGGATTGCTGAATTTGAGGCCAACCTTAATTGCATAGTGAAACTATCTCAAAAATAGTCATTGGCTTATTTCTCTCCTGTCTACCATTCCATATAATTTTTTTTTTTCTACCCCATTTGGGCTTCTCTTTTTAATAATCCACCTTGGGATTATGGCTACTTAGATGTCAGCTTTGAGAGCCTGATCTGTGGGAAATACCTTTGAATTCCTCTTTGTCTTAAGACTGAGTGAACTGTTATTGTGTATCCCGTAACACCTTTTCCTTTTAGGGCCTTGTATGTTATTGTAACTGCCACTTTACTAGACCATAAGCTGCTCCTGGTGTTTTGTTTTGTGTTTTGCTTTGTTTTCCCTGGGTTGGGTATTGAACCCCAACACTGAACCATACCCCTAGGCCTGCTAATAACCTTGTTAAATGTTTTACTCATCTTTGATTTTGTAATACTTAACCCTTCCTGGCACTTAGAGGTTGAATGAATGAGATGTATGAAATGTCTCACATATAGTCTGCAGTATTTGCTTTTAATGTCCACAAAGTTTGATGGTGTTAGTGTACCATCATTCTCCCACCATGTTTGGACATTGTCTCCCTTCTTTGTACTGATAAGTTTTCATAGAAATTCAGTGTTAAAGCGTAGTATGGGCCAGCCAGATAGTTCAGCGGACTAAAGTGCCTGCTTAGGCAGAGCACAGAGGATAGGTTCAATCCCGGGGCCGGGCAGGCTGAGATGGTAATTGAGACTGGGCATGTTGGCACACACCAGTAATCCCAGCGCTTGGGAAACTGAAAACAGGAGAATCACTATAAGTTAAGTCTATGTAGTGAGACCCTGTATACCCTGTACTAAATACATTTTAAAAAAAGCTTAGAGCTGGAACTATCTCAATGGTAGAGGACTGGCTTTAGCTCAGCGGTTCCTTTGACAGCATCTTGTTGATCATGTGGTCTGGCAGCTTCAATGGTAGAATGCCTGGCCAGCAAGCACTTGGGGCCTAGGGTTTAGTCAGCAGCACAGGAGTTGGGGTGATGAAGAGGATTGTATAGGTTATCCACTAACTCTTAGAGACTCAGCTGAATTTTTGGTATGTGGATTGTGTGTGTGTTTTAAGACTAACAGAACCAACGTTATTATCCAGGTGTCCTGATTCTTGCTTTATTGCCCTTTTTAGCAAACTTCATAAAGTTGCCCCCCCCCCCCCCAGTTACCTGCTTTCAAATTCAGTGAGGGTTTATCTATGAATGTCTTTCTTTCCACTAGAGGGTAATACAACATAATTCTGAAAAGATTCCTTAATAATTTCTCACATAGCTATTGAAACTTTTGTTTCTTTTTGGTTTTTGGGAGACAGGGTCTCACTATGCAGTTCAGGCTGGCCTTGAGCTCACTTGTAGCCCAGGCTGGACTTGAACTTGCCACATTCCCCCTGGCTTGGCCTTGCTAGTGCTGGGATTACAGGTGTGTGCTACCACACCCAGTTGAAACTTTTGTTTTTGAGTCATAGGTAGAGCTATCTGTCATTTCTGACTTCTCTTAGCACTTTACTGACAACATGGAAGGTGGAAGGTACAGCTTTAGAATTCACCTTCCTCTAAGGCATGGACAACTTTTCTTGTGGTTTTTAGCTGGTTTTTAATATCTGGCCTACAAGAAGTGATAATTTCGCCCCAACTCTACTTCTCTAGCCATTCCTCTTTTGTAGTCTCTTCCTTCTTTTGTTTGTTAATGTATATTTCCCAGATGCTGTGTTAGACCTTATTTTGTCCAGCTTTCCTTGCAGTCTCATAAAATAGTTAAAAAGGTCATTCACAACTTTTGCTTCTTGGCTGATGTCTGAGGTTCTAAGCCTCCCTATGTTTTCTGCATATCGCCGAACTTTCAGAGAGCAAAGCTTACGTGGCTTCACTAATTCTGTAACTCCAGAGTTTACACCATGTGGTAAACTTCATGGACATCCTGGATTGCTTCTGTATTTCTGTTTTTTTAAGTTTTACCATCCTATCCTAGGTTTGGGCCTTAAACCTGGCCATACTGTGCCAATTCTATCTCCATAGTATCTCTTCAGTGTGTGTGGTCTGTTCACCATCCTCCCAAACCCTATCTGGTGAAAAGCATATAAAGAACACTCAGGATGCTTGTGTTTTCTAGCTTCATCTAGCAGTTATTTGAAGTGTCATACTCCTAGCACTTACATTAACCCTGTCCCTAGCCTCTGGTAGTGTCTTTTAATTTCAGCTTATGATTGATCTAGTCATTACTTGAGTTGAGAGTATTGTGAGTAATGGCTTAACTCCACACTGAAAGTTCTATGGAAATACTGTACAGGAAGGCATAATTCCATCACTCAGATCGCTGTGGCTGTGTTCCATTAAATTTGCTTCATTTTCCTGTAATCCCAGCACTCGGAAGACTGAGGCAGGAGGATTGTTGTGAGTTCGAGACCAGCCTGAGCTACAAAGTGAGCTTAAGGCCAGCCTGAACTGCACAGCGAGACCCTGTCTCAAAAAGACCAAATAAATAAATAAATTTCCTTCATTTTGAAGTCTCCAGGTAGAGTGACATAGGAAAGTGTGCATACATACTTTTACTCAGTGCATCATAGAAATCTAATAATGCACTGAGATGAAGAGCAGACTGGGGCTCAGAATATAAGCTCATATTCTAGCTCCACATCTTCATCTTAAGTTTAGAAAACTCATTTAAAATTTGTCTTAGTTTCCTCCATATGTAGTTTCAGTTTTTCCTTTGGAATTAAAAGCAAAGCCTGTATCAGTGCTTTAGAATAGGAGCCAGCAAACTTTAAAGGCCACATGGTAACATTGCTTGACATTGTTTTTTAGTGTTCCTTAACACTGTTATTCGGGGTGCCAATAGATAGTATTGGCTACCCCGCAGTATTTGATTTACAAAATAAGCACCTAGCACATGCCTGTGATCCCAGCACTCAGGAGGCTGAGGCATGAGGATTGCTGCAAGTTTGAGCCAGCCTGAGCTATGTAGAGAGACCCTGTCTCAAAAAACAAAAATAGTAGCAGGTATAGTTTGCTTCAGAAATTAAAAGTTGAAAGTTAGTTTAGGCTTACTCAAGAACTCAGAACTGGGGCTATGGAGATGGCTCAGTGCTTCCATGGCAAGCGCAAGGGCATGAGTTCAATCCCCAGTTCTACCAAAAAAAGGGAAGAAATCAGAACTGCTCTTAATGGAATTCATATTCTTGGCTTTGTTGCTTATATGTAGGAGAAATAGCACCATTTTATGAAATTTCACAAATGTAAGGTGAATAACTAGTCAATCCATTGTTTTCCTCAGCATCTTCCCTGAGTAGCCTCTGTTAACTGTGTAATGAGTTTTAAAATGATACCAGCCATGGTGATGTACATGTATAATACCAGCCACAAGGTCAAGGGAACAGTTCGAGTACATAGTGAGTGAGTTCAAGGACAGTCTGAACTACATGGCAAGACCCTATCTCCAAACCCATAATACAAGGCTCGGATGTTGTTCAGTGGTAGAATACTTGAGGTCCTGGGTTTAATACTGAAGAACAAAATCTCCATGATACATGACATATCTATGTCATAGATTTTTTTTTTTGTGTGTGTGTGTGTGTGTGTGTATGTATAACCAGGGATTGAACTCAGGCCCTTGGCACTTGCCAGGGATGTCATAGAAGTTTTGGCAGTTTTTTTTTTAATTAAAGGAAAAGCAAGTATAAATTGGGTGTG
>PVKA01029507.1:0-16491 GCA_004027165.1 Ctenomys sociabilis
AAAAAAAAAAAAAAAAAAAAAACCTTAATATTTATATGAAGTTGATGGCTTAGTATTTGTATTACAAAGCATATTAATAAGGTTGAACTACAGCTTTAGGTCACTTTTTAAGAATTACCCTGTTTCAAGTTTAAAAAGAAATCCTAGACTATGTTTAATTGATATTATTTGACTAACAGTCACAGTCCTGTGCAGGTTTTAGGTATTTTCTTGAGCAGAACTTGATTTCATTTTATTTTCCTGTAAGGAGACACTAAGAGGCAGTGTAGTGCCTAAGAGTATGGCTTTGGCTTCCAACTAGCTTGGGTTTGAATTTTAACTCTGCCTTATGTAGCTCTGCACATGTGTACCTGTGCCTGAGAGAGTGACAGCAAGAGAAAGATAGACTTGCCCATGTAAATAAATGTCTTTAAGTTTCAACTCCTACCTATATAAAATGAAGATAAATATTATCTACTTCATATGATTATGAGGCTCAAGTAAGAACTATGTAAAGCACTTAATCTAGATTGGAAACCGTAACTACTTATCACTGCTAGAGTTTAAACTTCATTAGGACAGGGATTTGCATTTTATTTGGTTTTCTATTTTCAGCACATAGATGCATGCCTGGTATTTAGAAGTAAACAATAAATTCTTTAATTGAATTTTTTTTTTTGAGATAGGTTCTTTTTTTGTTTGTTTGTTTGTTTTTAGTGGAACCAGGGATTGAACTCATGAGACAGGTTTTTGCTGTATAGTTCAGGCTGGTCTTGAACTCAATATATAGCCCATGTTGGCCTCAAATTTGCTGCAGTCCTCTTGCCTCAGCCTCCCAAGTGGTGGTATTACAAGTATACACCACAACATTTTGCCTTGAATAAATGAATTATTGTTACTTGAAAAGATTCGGTACTGCATGTAGTTATTCAAGATCTTAGAAGATCTTCAGACTAGATAATCTTACAAAAACTTATAAAAAATTTTCTACCTTGGGTTGCTCCTATTCTGAGAAAAAAACTTGTGTTACTGGAAGATCCTAGATAATGATAGTAAACATTTTAGAGCTTTCCTGCTACAGTGTCCAGCATACAGGCCATAGCTTTGCTACCGCTGTTCTAGATCATAGTATTTTCTAAGCTATTTTTAAGAAGCAATGTATCATATAAAATACCTTTTAATTGTTTATATACATTTCATGTAGCATGTATATGTAAAACTAAAACAATTTCAAAAAACAATATTTAGCCTTATAATGTATTGTAGTATTATTTCTTTTAGCCTATTTTGTTTCATTTTTTAAAAAACACTTTTTGATCACTCAGTGGTAGAACTTATTTTTCAATCCTAGGTAGAAACAAAACACCTTACAAGTTGCATATGATAACTTATGATTTGGGGTTTTTCTTTTGCCTTGACTTGTTTATATGTCTCAGTCATTTCCAGTGAAAACTGATCTATAATGTATCTCAGACTGCCTTGCCTGTAATTTGAGTGAATATGCAGATAGGAAATTAGTCAGAAATATAGTTGTCAGTGCTACATGTTGCTCATGTGTCTATGCATACTAATATGATTAGTAAGGACAGCTGCCACAATGCTTTATTTTTGTGGGATTTTTTTTTTTAAAGTCACTGCTTTCTTGGAGCTGAGTCTTTCCGAACTGCTTATTGTGATTTCTTTTTCGTCCTCTGAAAGAAAGTGTTCTACGGATTTATCAAATCTCTTCCCTTTTCCTTTTATATGCTAGGCAGAGAGCTATGTGACCAGATAGCATATAATGTAACTAGTTCAGTTTTTTTATGAATATAAATTCCTTCGATCCTGTGGGCCATCCTTTTCTGTCCTTAAAGTGGCAGTCACTAATGGGCTAAGCAGCACTAATGAGCTCTAAATATTGAAATATATGTGGCTTGAAGTAGGTAAGTGCTGTGGAGGGGAAGATAGTTTCTAAACTTTTGGTAGCATGAAAGGTTAGGTTTTTGTCCAAAATGCACACAAAAGCTCAGTCTTAATGTTTTCTATGTCATTAAATAGAGCATATAAGTTAATCCAAGTAACAACAGAAAATTGGAATGTAAAAATCAAATGAGTAGTGTGTATTAGCAAAAATACAGTATCTGATATAAACAGGAAAACTATAATAGGGAATTTAAATCATACTTTTTTCAGTAAGTATTACATCATGAAGGCAAATATGTAAGTAAAGATAGAGTGAATTCAAATGACAGATAAGCCAATCTGACCTAATGAACATGAATAGAATACTGTCCTCATATCTGATTTTCCTTGCAGTCTTTGTTTACTAATCTCAGTTATAGGTGACTAAATAATTTACCAGTTGTCACACTTAAAAGAAGATGTGTAGGTTCTATTAAATGCTTGTGTTACATTGTTTTTACTACCATATATTAATAATGCATGTATAAAAGCTTAAAGTCTAAAGTTGAGCAAAATATGATCAACCCATATTTCTAGCCTTTCCTGTACCACTGAACTACTTGTTCTTCCCTCAAAATGCGAACCTTCACACATTAGCCTGTTCTTTGGTCACAGTGTTTTCTTCCGGCTTATCTGTACCTTCTCTAAGTCCTCCCTGTATTTTTTTTTTTTTTTTTTTTTTTTTTTTTTTTTTTGAGACAGGGTCTCACTATGCAGTTCAGGCTGGCCTTAAGCTCACTTTGTAGCTCAGGCTGGTCTCGAACTCACAACAATCCTCCTGCCTCAGCCTCCCGAGTGCTGGGATTACAGGCATGCGCCACCACGCCCGGCTAGTCCTCCCTGTATTAACTTTCACTTTTCTACCTTTCAAGGGTTTTTTTATGTCACAAATATTCATATATTAATATAGTTACCATTTATTTAATAGTTTCTTTGTATCTCATGTCAGTGTATCAATTCCTTGATAATAAGGAACAGGGTGTTATTATTCATTTTGGAGTTATCTTTGTATAGAACATAGAGTCGTAAAGGAAGGGAGGTCAAGGAAGTTTTTACAGTTCTTTGGTTTCTATTGTAGATAAAGACTTCACGTGGATGGGTGGGAATAAAAAGAAAAAATGAGATTTATAAGAAAGTGTGTAAGAATTACAGGATTGACTGCTGATTAAATGGTAGAAGAGAATGTCAAGGAAAGAGAGGGCTCAAAGATATGACCTTGAGGGATTTGAGCTTAAATAGTAAAAATGGTAAGGGGAAGGAGAAAACTATTTGAACAGATGTGTGTGTGTGTGTGTGTGTGTGTGTGTGTGTGTGTGTGTGTTTGGTGGGATATGAATAAAATTTCAAAGTGGTACTTGATGTACTAATCATAAATACACAGTGGACAGTTAGGAAATAGATTATGAAGTTTGATGGAGAGGTCAAATGAGAAACAGATTTAAGAGTTATGAGACATCTGGAAAACATATGGTAGAATTACATGATTTTGAAAATTGATTTTGTTTCCTGACAATGGAGCCAGAAATTCATCTAGAACATATATATAAATGAAACGATAGATGCTTTTTCATCTCCAAAGTGGGTGCACTAAGACATTTTGTACCAGGATGTTTTCATTAAGGACTGCTCATGGTTCAGAT
The DNA here is from genome assembly GCA_004027165.1 of Ctenomys sociabilis. Taxonomy (NCBI): domain Eukaryota; kingdom Metazoa; phylum Chordata; class Mammalia; order Rodentia; family Ctenomyidae; genus Ctenomys; species Ctenomys sociabilis. Next base: position 3,561 of record PVKA01029507.1, read on the forward strand.
ACTAATTCTCAGCCCGTTCATGTTTTAATAATACCACTGATAGTCAAATGTAATGAGTAAAGTGCTTTTAGGTCTTACTAATGTAAGAGCTGATTGAATCTTTCATTTTAAAAAAATCTAAGTGCTAATTTAAAAGGAAAAAAAAAAGGTAAAACTACTCAGACAAAATATTTCCTTCTACTTGAGTCACAAGTTTGCTTTAGTAAACTGAAATATAACCTAATATAAAACCTGACCTTTAGGAACAGTACACTTGTGTACTTTGTAATGTGATAATAGGCTCACGTCAAAGTTGAGAGAACCAAACACCACTATTTAGGGTTTAGCCCCCAAATATTTAGAGCCATTGTCTATAAATTAGATGTACTCCCCTCTTTTTTTTTTCTGTTCAACTCAGGTGACAGAGTATGGGACAATGCTTTTTTTTTTTTTTTTTTTTAATAACAGGAAAATGTGGTTTCAAAGAGCTGAGTAAAATAGTTTTGACCAAGTTAGAACAGAAATGGGCAGGACTGTGTAATTTAGTTCTATGGAATCATATCTCTAACAAATATGTATCTACTGGGAGTGTTGAAGGAAATAGATTTTTACAAGATAAGTTATTCAGAATACAAAGACCAAGTTCAGTTAAAACTTTCAGGGGCTGAGGGTAAGACAGGGCCTCACTATCTAGTGTAGGCTGGCCCTGATTTCACTTATGTAGTCCAGTCTGGCCTCAAACACACAGCAGTCCTTCTGCCTCAGTTTCTTAAGTGCTGAGATTATAGCTATGTACCAGAGTTGAGATTTGGCCAATTTGAATTTATTTATTTATTTTAATTTATTTTTTAAATTTGAATTTAAAGATTAAGAATTTTAATTTTTTAAGGCAACCTCTGTTTTCTTCTTATTCCACCTAAATCTTTTTATGAGCAGTATGCTCATTACCACTTAAAAATATTTTAGTGTAGTATTACCACTTAAGAATTCTCTTACTAGCTATAAAAAAAATTAACAAGTTAAAATTTTGAGAATTTCTCATTATCCTTTGAAATATTAAGTAGTTCATTCTCCCTTATCTGCATTTTTCTTTTTGATATTTCACTGTGCTGAGGCCAGCCATGGTTTGAAAATATTAAATGGAAGATTCCAGACATTATTCAGAAGCTTTAAGTCATGTGCTATTCAGAGTAGCATGATGAAATCTTGTGTTGTCCTGCTGTGTCTTGTCCGGAACATGAATCATCCCTCTGTCTAGCAAATCTGTACTGTATATGCTACTTGCCCATTAGTCTCTTGTTTATCAGATGCCTGTTGAGATATTGCAGAGCTTGAGTTCCAGTAATCCTTACATAGCAGCTCAATGCCATATCACATCATCTCACAGGAAGGGTGCTGACATCACAGGAAGATATTTTCAGGGTGAGAGACCACATTCATATAACATTTATTGTAATGTATTGCTATATTTATTATTGATTATTAATCTTTCCCCCTAGTATTAGGATTCAACTCAGGGCCTTTGTACTATGAGCTACATCCTCAGCCTTTCCCCCCTCCCCAGGAAAGTGCTTATTCCACTGAGCCTTCTCCCCAGTCCCCCTCAGCCCTTTTTAAAAAATGTGCTATTTTGAATCAGGATTTTACTAAATCACTAAGTTGCCCAGGCTGGGCTTGAATTTGTAATCCTTCTGTCTGAGCCTCCTAGATTACAGATACAAGCTATCCTATCCAGTCAGTTATTTTTAATCTCTTACTGTACCTTTAAAAATTAAACTATATCATGGGTACATAGGTGTAGGATAAAGCAATACAGTACAGGGTTTGGAACTAGCCTTGGTTTCAAGTATCCAAATATACACAAATGAAGAGAGAAAAACTGCTGGTATTTTTAAAAGGGTCTGTTTTTAGTAGTTATTTTTTCTTATTTATAAAAATTGATAATGAAAGTAGACATTTATGATAAATTTTGTTTCAGTGTTATTATAATTTAATCTAGAAGACAAAAATGTAATAATTTGACCATTATAGCCATAGGAAATTAAGAAAAAAGCAAATATGTACATTATAGATTGAAGTATTTGAAGATTGATGGAGGCACGTAGGTATATCACCTTTAAACTCTAGGAAGAAGTGGAATGGCTAATAAAAGTTCAAGGAGGAAGAAAAAAGTTGTAAAATTCTTACTATTAAAAGAATAGACAGCGCAGCACCTTCCTGACAAGTGCAAGGTTGTGAGATCAATTCCTGATTGATACCAATAAATAAATAAATTTATGTAATTTTTAAAGGATGATTTTATTTATCAGATCGTAGGGTCTTTTCATTTATTCTGATGCATTTAAAATAACGTCAACATTTTATTTTAAAATGTATATTATGCAACATATTTTGCTTACAACTATTTAAATTTAATATGAAAACTTTTGGGGGGCTGGGGAGATGGCTCAGTGGAATAAGTGCTTCCCTGGCAAGCACAAGGGCCTGAGTTCAATCCCCGGTTCTTTAAAAAAAAAAAAAAAAAAAAAATTCCTTGGGCTGGGGAGATAGCTCAGTAGGATAAGCACTTGCCTGGCAAGCGCAAGGGCATGAGTTCAATCCCCAGTTCCGCCAAAAAAAAAATAATAATAAATAATAATAATATGAAAACTTTTGGATACTAACTTTAAAATTTATGAAGTGGACTGGTATGTAGCTCAGTGGTAGAGTACTAGCATAGCATATTTGAAGCCCTAGTTTTCATCCCCAGCACCACAAAAATACTGTAATGTCTTCCTGCGGCATCTCAAAAATTCTTAAATATTTTGAGCTAATGACCTGATTTGTTTCCATGTTTTTAGGAAAAACAAAAAACCTTTAGAAGGAATGTCTAAATTAGAACTTGAAGTTGGTGAACTTTTTTATATTCTTTTTTAAAAAAAATTTCTAATAGATTGCAAATTGAAAATAAATTATTTGCAAACATAAATGAATATAACAATAAAATTGTCCAAAATAAAAATGAAGAAAGAATTTACAGATTAGTCATAATAGTTCATTGTGTCAAAAGAACTTTTTTATATTCTAAAGCTAAGTTTATTTTTTTGTCTTGTGGAGTAAAAGTTCATTTATTCCTCTTCTAACATTGACTCTTACTAGTTTAGAAAAATATATCTTAGGCATCACAGCTCACCTGTTGGCTTTCAGATCAGTTTATTATGGCATTTTACTTTCATGACATTATTTCAAGAAAAGGATATTATGTGCATGTTTTTGTTACTTCTACTTAATCCCATCATTTTCAAAGCACATAAGTCATAGATTTTTGGTTCTTTTAAATTTGTTTTACAATCTAGAACATGGTCTGCTTGGTGAATATTTTATTTTGTTTTACTTTATTTTATTGATTGATTAAGACAAGGTCTTTCCATGCAGTTCAGGCAGACCTTTAACTCTATGTATCCCAGGTTGACCTCAGCCTCCTGAGTGCTGGGATTACAGGTATGCACCACCACAACCAGAAGGGATTTTCTTTTTCAGTTTTAAACATCAGATTTATTTGGAAAAAAATAAACAAACAAAAAATCTCACAATCCTTTTTACCAAAATGAATGACACATCACATCAGTCCTTCAGTGTGATTAGCAGTGGGTAAATGAGCCTGAGCTTAGGGACCGAAGCAATTGGTAATAAGTCTATAGATTACAAATCATTTTCATAGAAGATATTTTTGTACACATTTTACATGTATCCAGGAATGGGACATAAGCCAATCCCTGCTTCTGTTTAGTTGGGGCAAGGAAGGGCAGTGGGACAAAATTGCCCTTCTGGATGTAGCTATTTGGTAGGAGAGCAGACATAAAGAGGGCGAACTCTACCTTTTCATTGTCTACAACCAATGGTTTAAAAAGCAAACCCATTCAACTTTGGGTATATCTGAAAGCACACTTCCTACTTACTAGCCAACTCCACCAATTAAGGGTAATTCATTGGATATACCTTTGTCTCCTGGATAAGTGGTTCATTATGCACACTGTCACAGCACTCACACGTACACATACACAGAGACAGGCACAAATCCTCTGAAAGGCTAGAGAGGCTCTAACCTAGGACCAGTGGGAGAAGGACTTGCAAATAAAGAAACCAAGCATCATTATCAACAGCACCAGTACTGCCCACACTGGGGGAAAATACCAACTACCACGCTGACCCCCAACAAAGGTGCGCATAAAAGTAAGCTGTTGTGTTGCAAGAGAAACTGGGACCTTATAAAATAGTTCTTTATCATTCTGTCAAGAGAAGCTAAAAACCATATCTCCTCCCTTAAGCAGAAAGCCACACTGATGTGGCTTTATAGACCCAAGCATTGGTGTGGGATTTCACTAAAAACTTGTAAAAAACAAAATAAACCCTAAACTCCCCCAATCAAAGTTGCAAAAGTTTCAGTGTAACTGTCCCTATTTATCTACTTATTCATCACCAAAGATCAACCTAGAGTATTCAGATCTATTAAAGGGGTTAAGGCTATACTTTCAGGGATCATTTCTATAGTATGTTATTAAAGTGGTTAAGAGCAGTGGAAACAGGTATGGATGGAGGGAAGGAATGAATTAAAAGACAAGGAGCTGATTTGTTTGAGAAAAGCAGTGATTCATGTCACAATATCTAGTGACAAATGACTAAGAATTCACACCTGTGTCACATCTAGAGCTTAGACTTTGGGAGGTGAGAGTGTCATGAGGAACATGAGATTGTGAGAGTCTGAAACAAAATTTTGTTTTCTTGAGACAGGGTCTTACTACTATATCATCCAGACTGGCCTTGAACTCACTTTGTAGGCCAGGCTGACCTTGAACTTGCAGCAATCCTCCTACCTTAGCCTCCCAAGCGCTGAGATGACAGGTATGCGCCATCATGACCAGTCCAAAGAGTCTGAATTTGTTAACGCTTCAAGGTTTCAAAAGAATGTGACTATATTTCAACTTTGACAAAGGATAAAAGAAAGGGCAAAACCAGGACACAAGATTGGGAATTCCCATGATCCTTTAGTGATTCCTGCACCAGGAAATAACCACTCATGTGTTTACTGGGGTGTCACATCATCTCCCCCTACTACCTGATGCAAAATAATCCATCACTTCCAAAAACCTTTCTTCCAAGTGAGATTTCCCCATTATTTTGGTCCCTAAGCAATCATATTCTTCATGGCCTGTAGACATACTCTCAACTACCTCCCTGGGTGATAACAAAGACATTCTGCTAGGCTGGCCCCTAAAACTCAGAATTAAAGAAGAAGGGCTGGCAGCCTCCTAGAGGCAAAACAATTTGAAAGAGGAGATCTACCTTTCCAAAGATAGAAAATTTATTCACATAATCCTTGAGAACTCATGTATGTCACAACACAGTAAGAGTGAAATGGTAGGGGCCAGGGAGATGGCTCAGTGGAATAAGCGCTTCCCCGGCAAGCACAAAGATGTGAGTTCAATCCCCGGTTCTGCAAAAAAAAAAAAAAAGTGAAAAGGTCTCTCTCTGTTCCTTGTCCCTCCCCTACTGCCTAACCACTCTAGATATCATATTATTGTCATTATCATTTCTGCTAAATGGAGGCCCCTAGGCACTAATCATACAGGCAGCTGCATGGTATCCTAAGAACACACAATTTTTCCATTAAAAAGCTATTGTCTCTGTCTCTGGCTATATTGGCAATTCTCCAGTTATTTTAATATTTTAAAGGCTGCAGCAGCATGCAAAAGAATTTCATTTTATTTCTTAAGGAAAAAAAAAAGGTTAGGAAAGGTCTCCAGGAGATGGTGAGTTTTATTTTGCCATGATTGAATAGAGGTTTGATTTGCTTGTGAATGTTGCAGGGTGGAGAAGGACTAGGAGAAAGCACTATTCAGTGTAGTCTTCTCCCTTGTTTTTATTGTCACCATCCATGGAGAAAGCAATGTACTTGGTTGCAGAACTGAACTTGGAAGCTGGATTTTCCTCAAGTTTCTTTGACGTAGGTGCAGATGGTCTTGATCCTTTATGCCACCTTTCCTATCTAATTTCTTCCAGTGGTCTTTGTTCCCTCCATCTCCTGGACTATGGTTGGGGCTCCCAGTTTGGCCTTTTTGGGTACTAACCCCATTATTTTTATTTGATTTTCTTGCTGGTCCCTCCTAAGCAATCTAAGTTGGAGCTAGTTTCCCCCCACCACTTGTAGGTTATTGGTACGCTGTGTCTGAGCTCTGAGACTGAGCCAGCAGGGGTAGAACTTTGCTCCACCCATGTATTCTTTTTTGGTGGAGGGGCTGGCATTACCTTTAGAGGCTGATTAGGTTTGGGAGCCTTAGAAGTTGGAGAGTGACAGTCTTCCTCCTTATTGAGTATTTTATTTTCTAGAGACTTCTCACTTGCTCTCCTTTGGGCATCCTGGTCTGGCTTACTTCTGCCAGATGGAGCCGAGATCCTAGTCTGTAATGATCAGATCCTAGTCTCTGATGATCCACTTCTGGTCCTTAACCTTTCCTGTTCCTAAGTCTCTTCACTTTGCCACCTTGGGTGCCTCTCCCAAGGCCATCATTCTACTGTCAGCTCATCCAGCTGATGCTGCAATTTCTCCTGCTCCTTTTGTAGCTGTTCTTCCACTTCTCTTTCTCTAGCAGCCTTGTCAACAGGCTTTGTCCCACCAAAGATAGAAGCCCTCAATGACTGGGTGGTGCTAGTAGAGAAATTATCTTCCTTAGGAGCACTAGGCTTTAGGTTCAATTTGGGTCTTTGGGGGGACCTTTGTCATCACAACTGGAATCCCAGGAGTAATCATCTGTGGAACCCCAGGGCTGATCATCCCATCTGTCATAGCGGTCTTCATAGAGGTCTCCTTCTCCTCTGTAATCATCTCTACAGCAACCACTACCAAAGGCTTTTCTGCCACTGCCTATTCTGGAATTATAGCCTCTATCATAATCTCTGCTGCCTCGGTCATCATAGTGATCTTGGCCTCTGTATTGATCTATATCCCGGTGCAGGCCATCTCAATATGCATCCTGATCCCAATATTTGTCTGAATCATAATCTTGATACTTGTCTCTACAGCTATTATCACCTCTTCATAGCAGGTAGTTGTCAAAGCTTTCTATGGCAAGACAGACCCTTCAGTCTGTGTCTGTTTTGTCAAAATCTCTATTTCTGTCTCACCTAAAAGAATAACTATCTGTGTCTTTATCTTTATACTTGATCAGCAATAGCCACACAAATTCTCCTGTTACTAGAGACTCTTCATTGAGACTCAGGGCACTGAACTGGGAATCCAGGTCCTCAAACTCAGTATAACCAAAACCTTTCAACCTATGTGGATTGCTGAGTTCATGTGACAAATGCACTGTACTGATACTTAATCCAGTAAAAAATTCCTTAATAGACTCTTTGTCACTTCATAGGGCAGATTCCCTGGGAAAACAGTATAGGTGGTGATTTGGGAAGATAGCTCCACTTGACGTTGAGTTTCCGAGCAGCCCGTGGAACAGTGGGAAGGATGGAACGACCGTTGTATTGGAGGTGCCCTATACATATCATCATTACTGTGCCAGGTGGTTGAAATATCTTCCAGGTCATCTGTTTCATCAGCCCAGCTGACTGGTTTGGGACGTAGGGTGGCTCCTCCACCAATCCCTCCATCATCAGTGAGAAAGTCTGTTAGGGAGATGGTTTTCCAGAAGTGAATATTTTATATGTACGTGAAAAGACATATACTCTGGTGTTGTTGAGTGGCATTTAGTATGAACATCGTTCTGATCTAGTTAATTGGTAATATTACTGAACTCCTTTGTATTTTGCTGATTTTTCTGGATACTTGTTCTGTTGATTAGTAAGAAGAATGTTAAAGTTAATGTGAATTTGTCCTTTTTTCCTTTTATTTCTTTTTATGTATTTAGTACAGGGTCTATAGGGTCTCACTACACAGATCAGACTTGTAGTGATCCTCCTGTTTTCAGCCTCTCAAGGACTGGGATTACAGGCACATGCTACCATGCCTAGTCTCAGTTGCCCTCTCAGCACACCCTGGGGATTGAACCCTGGTCCCTGTGCCTGCCTAAGCAAGTGTGTTAGTCTGCTGAGCTATCTGGCTGGACCCATTTTTCCTCTTAATATTAGTTTTAGTTCTGTTGTTGGGTTCATATACATAGAGGATTATGTAATCTTGCTAAATTAATCTTTTTATCATTTGTAATGTCTACCTGATAGTTTTCTTTGTTTTTAGATCTACAGTGTCTACTGCTAATATAGTTGCCCCTTCTTCCCTACCACTTCCTCCTCCTCTTCCCCCTGTTCTCATACCTGTTAGGCAAGCACTGAGCTATAGTCCCAGCCCTCTTCTTTCATTCTCTTTTCCTTTCTGTCTGTCATTAGGCTAGGGAATTTCTGTTATTGTCAAGACAACTCACTCTTTCCTGTAGTCATTTTCATTCCTCTGTTGAACATACCAAATAAATTTTTGATTTGGTTATCACATTTTTTTGTTTTAGTTTTAACATTCGCATTTTGGTCTTTTTATGTGTTCTCTCTTTATTTCACTGCATTTTAAAGATGCTTAACTTCCTTAGAGAATGGCTATAATATACTGTAAGGTTAGTTTGTTAGTTCTACCATCTGGGTCACCTTGGAGCTCATGTCCATCAACTTTGTTCCTGGCAATTTCTTGCAAGAACAGTTTAGAAACTAGGTAGTGGTGTGTTCTACAGTGCAATTCTGTTTTAAAAATATTTTAATAATTTTATTGAGAAAGAAGTCGCAGTGAGTTTCAAAACAGGTTAGTAATACATTTACAATGATTAATACATTGCATATTGTTGTCTTTGTAGTAGTTGTTCCTAATACTACAAGGATGCCAACATGATATCTTGTCTAAACACTATTAGTTCAAAGCTTCTCATTAAACTAAGAGAAAATAGCTGTATATTTATGCTATTTTGTATATACGGATACATATTTTTATCCACTGCAAAATGCTTCATTTATATCCCCTTGCAGTGCAATTCTTAATGCTTTTGGTGTGATGTTTAAGAGCAGACCTGTACATGTGCCGCTCAGGAGTTATGTAGGACTTCCTAAACAACTTTATGAAATTCCTTTTGTAAGTGTCTTCATTTTTTAGTATGACCAAGTCTCAAACTTCCAGAGTATCCCAATCTAGATGGTAAATAAGGACATAAAAGATACCCTCCATAGAAAAGAAACACTGCACAGTGCCCTTAGTCATCAGGAAAATTCAAATTAATGAAATAAATACCATGACACATCCACTAGAATGCTTAAAATTTTAAAAAATTGATCAGTTGCTTAAACGGCTTGTTCAGTGGTATGCAGAGCAACTGGAGTAGAATTCATCTTACAGCATATAAATTATATCTTCATAAATCTGATTTTTAAGAAACCTTTAGAACAATATGATGATTAGAGGGATTGTCAAAAATATTTTGAATCAGTTACTTAAAAATTGAGTAAAGGCCATTTACTTAAAAATTGAGTAAAGGCATGGTGGCACAGGCCTCGGGAGGCTGAGGCAGGAGGATTGTTGTGAGTTCAAGACCAGCCTGAGCTACAAAGTGAGCTTAAGGCCAGCCTGAACTGCATAGTGAGACCCTGTCTCAAAAAGACAAAAAAAAAAAAAAAAAAAAAAAAAAAAAATTGAATAAAGGAGAATTATTTAAGAAACTGTATAAAATTTTAAGACATCATGGAAGGAGATTTGTATATGCTGTTTTTTGACTAACATATAGTACATACCATGAATAAATGTATGACTACAGAACTTTAAATGGTTACTTAGTAGTCAGGTTTATATCATAATTGCTTAAAGTGGGCCTTTTTGGACTTTTAGGTGGTTTCCAGTTTTATTTTCCTTAAGTTTAAACACTGTAGTTTCAGTAGATTCATTCTTTATATGTATTATCTTAGAATAGATTCCTAGAAAAAAAATCTGTGTTGCCGGGCGTGGTGGCGCATTGCCTGTAATCCCAGCACTTGGGAGGCTGAGGCAGGAGGATTGTTGTGAGTTCGAGACTAGCCTGAGCTACAAAAGTAGCTCAAAAAAAAAGTAGTCTCAAAAAGACAAAAAAAGAGAAAAAAAATCCTTAGAAAAAATTTTTGGGCCAGGGAGATGGCTCAATGAAGTAAGTGCTTGCCTGGCAAGCACAGGGCCCTGAGTTCAATCCCCGGTTCCACCAAAAAAAAAAAAATCTGTGTTAAGGTCATACTTATTTGAAAGATTTTTATACATATATTTCTGATTCTTACCCCCAAATTTTATAATCCTTTATTTTTATCTTAGTTTTCTATTTTTATTTATAATTTTATAATAGTATCTTTAAGACATTTTACAAACTTTAGGTAGTTAAGTCTATCATTAGTTTTAGTTTATATTCTTGAGGTACTGGGAATGGACCCTGGGCCTTGCACATGGTTGGCAAGCACATGCATCACTGAATGTCCTCCCCAGCCCAGAATTGGATTCTCTTGCTTTTATGCTTCCACATGGCTTGATGTCATACTGGGGCTTTCCTCATCCTGAGTATAGAAATGCTTGTACTGCCTTCTAGTTTTGTTCATTATTTCATTTTTATATTACACTCATGGATTAAAGAGTTTGTTTGGTGTGATACAGGATAAAGCTTCTGTATTTCTTACCACTCATTTAACCAGTTTTATATGTGTTAATAGTTGTTACATTTCCCACACTGGTTTTATTGCTTTCGTTTATCATATTCTTTTTTTTTTTTAAATGTATTTGGTTGTTACAGGGTCTCACTCCACAGCTCAGACTCATAGCGATCCCCCTATTTTCAGCCTCTCCAGTGCTGGGATTATAGGTGTACGCCACTACATCAGGACTCTGTGGCTGGCTCAGCCCACCCTGAGGATGGGGCTGGCATGACATGTATCAGGGATTGAACCACAGACCCTGTGCTTGCCTAAGCAGGCTCTTTAGTCTGCTGAGCTATTTCACCGGCACTCCTTTATCATATTCTAAATGATTTTGTTTTTATTAGTGTCATCTGTTTTCTTCTACTAGACTGTTTACTTTGATATCTGAAATGAACTGTCTTATGCTTTAGTAATATAGTTTTATAGATATAAACACTGAGTGTGGTAGTATGCACCTATAGAGGATCTCTAGGAGTTTGAGGTCAGTTCGAGGTCCTACATAGTAGGACCCATCAAAAAAAAACCAGACAGCCAAATATGTATATAATTATATGACACTGTAAATCTTATACTGTTCTTTTTTTTTTAATGTTTTCTTGGACGTTTTGACCCATTTCTGAAAAATTCTTGCAGTTATTTTTCCAAATTAACTGCTAGATCATGTCACCCAGTATCAATAACAATCTACTTTTTGCATATTTAGAAATTAACTTGGGAGAATTTGGTATGTTTATGAACTTTCTCTCTAGAGGCATAAGACTACTAAAATCTTATATATCTTTTAGCAAAAGTTTATGATAGTTTTTTATATATTTTATTATATTTGGTGCTATACTTTCTGTGAATTTGTTGTTGGGTTTTTTGTGTGTTGTATCTTTTGACTATTGCTGCAATACAGTAAAGATCCTGGTTATTCTATTGTTTTTCAATAATTTTTAAATTTTCAATATAATTTTACATTTTTTATTCAACTTAAATATAGTCTTATCAAAGGAAAATTTGAGGAATGTACTTCAAGATTTTTTTTTTTCAGACAGGATCTTGCTATATAGCTCAGGCTGCCCTTGAACTCACTCTGTAGCCCAGGCTGTCCTTGAACTCACAATGATTTCCTGCCGTAGTGTCCTGAGTGCTGGAATTACAGATATAGGCCCCATGCCCAGACTATTTCAAAATTTAACTGATAATTTCCACTGATTTTACACTGTGAAGCTAATATTAATATTACAACTAGTTACAGTATTCATTATCATATTTTTCCAAACTCATATGACCTGGGAAAAGAAGTTCCTAAGAATCTGATCTTTAGATTGTTCATGGAGTTATGTTTAAGAAAATCAGTGTGTGTAGTGTGTGATCTATAGGACAAGAGGCCACTAAATATATTTTATTCTCCTGAAGTTAAGTCATATCTTATAAAGACTTTTGTCCTTTCTCCCTATCTGCTACCCTGGGGATATATTTGCGTCACTGACCTAGCTAGTTATGGTCCTGTTAAAGTTACATCTCGGGGACTGGGGAGATGGCTCAGTAGAATAAGCACTTCCCTGGCACATGCAAGGGTCTGAGTTCAATCCCCAGTTCCGCAGCAAAAAAAAAAAAAAAAAAAAAAAACCAGACATGAAAGTTACATCTCAAAATTGGATTATATAACATTTGAAAATGTTACTATAAACTTGGTCTTGCTGCCTCTAAGTTAGTAGGTATTTCCTAAATTGCTATGGAAGTAAAACGACCAAGTTGCAGACTGTTGGTTTTTAAGGGACACATAATTACAGGACACATAATTTATAGTAGGACTGTTTTATGGTGTTCACTCAAAAAGTCAAATGCAGAGGAATGCAAGAGATCCATATGCATGCTAGAGTCCTGAAGAATCCAGCCAGCTGAGAGCCTGGATCCTAGCACATTGACCTGCGGGAGTCCAGCTGAAGGGCTAGAACCAATGGCAATTTTCTATGCAAGTCCATATCAAAGATCTGTACCAGGAAAGCCAAAAGGCCAGTCATGAAAGCTAGAAAGTTGCATACACACATATGTGTGCCCCAAGACAGTGATCTGTGCTAGAGCCAGGAAGCTGTGCTCAGGGCAAAGACTAGAGCTCCCTAGAAGAGAAGAGCAGCCATTCCCAGTGATAGCAAGGATCTGTGCTCCTCTGATAAGAAGAGCCAAATTCCTATCAGAAAAATCAGCCGTGGCTAGCTTCTCTAGGAAAATCAACATCGTGCAGTCTTGCCCTCCCATTCTCCCCTTACATCATGGGGGCAGCAATCCTCAGGTAATT
>PVKA01029507.1:16591-28338 GCA_004027165.1 Ctenomys sociabilis
TTTTTTTTTTTTTTTTTTTTTTTTTTTTTTTTTTTTTTTTTTTTTTTTTTTTTGTCTTTTTTGAGACAGGGTCTCATTGTGCAGTTCAGACTGGCCTTGAGCTCACTTTGTAGCTCAGGCTGGTCTCGAACTCACAACAATCCTCCTGCCTCAGCCTCCCGAGTGCTGGGATTACAGGCATGCGCCACCACGCCCGGCAGTTCACTGCCTTTTGGCATAATTAGAATGTGAGTTAGCTATGTTTGCAATAACATAGCTACTAAATTTTACATAAATAAAAGATTAGTTTGTATTTACATTGTTTCTGAAGTTGTTATTTTTGTGTGTTCTTTGTTTTTTCATATCAAGACTCTAAACACTAGTATGTTTCTTAATTATAAATCCCAGTAGTCTTAGTGTAGTGTCTTATACAGTTACCATTGTATTTTGACCAGAAATGCTAAGTGAAATAAGCCAATGACAAAGAGGCAAAATTCTTCACATCCACTTCTATGAGATATCTAAAGAAGTCAAACTATTGGAAACTAGCAAATCAGTTATGAGGGGCTACTGAGGAAAGTGAGAGTTATTTGTTTCAGAGTTTCAGTTTTGCAGTATGAAAAATGTATAGAGATCTTCTGTACACCAATGTGAATACAGTTGATAACTGTTTTTGGACACTCAGACAGTGTCCAAACTGTCTGAGTTTGGACACAGAAAACACTCAGACAGTGTCCAAACTGTCTGAGTTTGGACACAGAAAACAGGTTTACTTAGCTTACATTTTTGGAGGCCAAAAGCCCAGGTAGCTGCAACAGTTCTAAGTATTTTCTGCCTGCCTTTTCTCTTATAATCATAGCAACATAGATTTTTTTTTTTTTTTTTTTTTGTCTTTTTGAGACAGGGTCTCATTATGCATGCAGTTCAGGCTGGCCTTATGCTGGTCTTGAACTTACAACAATCCTCCTGCCTCAGCCTCCCGAGTGCTGGGATTACAGGCAACATAGATTTTTAAGTATCACAAAATTTGAGACTTTATGTTCATGTAACACTCAATTTTCAGGTAATTAAATAAAGACCCATGTTAATGCCAAAGGATTCTCAGCTCATAAGTGGCAGAAAAATCTGTAAGTCAAACATACACGTAGGTGTTGAGTCAATGAAAGAGAAATTATTTTATCCCCTTCTGATCAGAAGGATTCCATTTAATATCTTCAGAGATGCACTGGGATTAGAGAGAAAGCTCACCTCCAAAATTCACACTTTTACTTTGCCCTATCAGAGGAGGGGAAAGTCTTTTTGGGGAGAGTTTAGGAAAGGAGAAGTCCATCTTGCCAGGCTCAAGTATATAGGAGAATTTTGATGAGTGGTGGGCAAGTGATAAGCCAAACCTACATTTGTATCTTTCAGGTATAATTAGAAGAAAGTGACTGAAGTTGGGGCCCATTTCACATGCAAAAAAAGGGCTTGGGAAACCATCCTACTTTATAAAATATTTCCCTAACCACAGCAAGGTCAGATCTTAAAAAGTTGCTCTCCTCCCTACTCTTCAGTGTTCATCATCATGCAACCAAGTGACAGGAATGACACAGTAAAATGTTTTCTACAAGCTCAATGTATAGATTTGTAAAGTAGCAAAGTGTTTGACTATGGTCACTTATTCCCCTTTTAATTTCATGTTTCATTAAATTTGAGGGATCTGATTTTTTTTTGCTTTCTTTATGTATTTTAGATGATAGTTAATTGCATGAGGGATAATTGATTTAAAAAATTTCCCACTTTGTAAATTATCTCTTCACTTTGTTAGAGGTTTCTTTTGTTGTGTAAAAGCCTTTTAATATGATGAGATCCCAGTTGTTGATTCTTTGCAGTATTTCCTATGTGATCAGGGAACAAGTCTTGGCAGTATTTCCTATGTGATTGGGGAATAAGTTCATGAAGTCTTTGCTTACTCCTCTATCTTCAAGAGTTTTTATTTATTTTATCTTCCAGAAGATTAAGTGTAAGTAACACATTTGAAAGAATTGATTGTGTCTTATTTTTCCTTGATTCATGTAGCAGAACCAACCTAAATATAATCTTTTTTAAAAATCTTATTATTTTCCTGATAAAGGATAGTGCATAGAATAGTAAGTTTATTAATGATGGGTTGGCGTGAATATCCTTATGTGTACTCATTTGTTCATTGTCATTCTGTTATAATTCTAACCCTCATTGTGCCTGACTTCATGCATCTATAAGATAGGCTAAAATAATCCCTGCCACCTGTAACTGCTGTCAAGTTTAAGTGTTATTAATATACATAAAGCTTTTAGGACATGTCTGGGATATAGCAAACACTCAAAGATAGAGCTGTTATTATCATTGTTATGACTGATATTTGCACTGTTTATAACTATTCGTCCTACCAGTTAAGTTTATAACTTTGTGTGTATTTCTCTTCAATATAAATCCACTTAACCTTCCATCTTAGTCTCTTCTAAAATTAAGGAGCCTTCTCCAATTTCAAACAATTTAGTAAAAATAAAATTTATACATAGAAGAGATGATTGATTTAGTTTCTCCAATTTTTTGGAGGGTAAAACTCCTTTCCTTCAACCATACAAGCTTCTGGTTGGCAAGCACAAGAATCTGAGTTCGATCCCTGGTACCACATACCATGCAGGCCCCTAGAAGTGGGTGTGATGGTGCACCCCTGTCATCCCAGCACTGGTGAGACTGAGAAGAAAGATCACTACAAGTCTGAACTGAGTCGAGACCCTGTAACAAAAAAAGAAATAAGTAATTTTTTTAAATTCCTTTCCTTCTAGGAGTAAACTTGTTTTTTCCTTTATGTTACAGGTGGTATGCAAGATTACAATTACGTATGGGCCAATTGTTTTGAGATTACATTAGAATTATCTTGTTGCAAGTACCCACCTGCTTCACAGCTTCGACAGGAATGGGAGAACAATCGTGAATCTCTGATTACATTGATTGAAAAGGTAAAAACAGCTGAGTGGGAGATTGGGCTATATAAATTATGGATTAAGTTAGGGAGAAATTGGGTTGCATGTAAATGGTAATCTATATTGGGTTTCCTTTATTATCTGTTTTTATTACTTGAGATTATGTATTAGCCTTAGAATTATTATAGTCTATCAAAACATATTTTAGCCCTGCCTCTTCTGCCTGCCCTGCCCCAACTCTCTGTTCATGGGGTTTTCTTTACCTGTGTTAGAACACTTTTATAGATTGAAATAATGAACCAAATTAGGGGCTAGAAATTTTGCTTAGTGGTTTTTTTTAATCCTCAGTACCAAAAATGGAAAAAGAGCAATTAGATAATTAGCCAAATGTATACTGTGGGGGGTTGGGTACATAGCTTGCTGGTAGAGTGTATGCTTGGTATGTATGAAGTCCAATTCCCACCACACATGCATGCATACAGTAATTAAACAGGACATAAAAACACAAATTCATAACTGTCAGGTTCTTATAATATCATATGTTCATTTTTTCTAGACAGCTTTGATCATTATGTAAACCATAAACATCAATTTAATTTAAAAGCAGACAAGCTAATACAGTTATTGTATGCACCAGGAAGTAGAGTTTGTTGAGATAATTAGAAGCCTAACTTTAAAGAGAAAACTTCATGAGTAGTTTACTAGTGTAGAGTTCTAACACATATATGACTCTTGTTTAAGAATTTCATACTTTTATCTATATTTTATTTCAATTTCAAGAGATTGAAAAATATTTGGAAAAATAGGTGATAAAGCTTTTTTTTTTTTTATAGAAAATCTAGCATCAGTGCAGAGAGCTTATTATGTTCTCTTTGCTTCTAAATTGATTGTCTCTAAGCTTTGATGCATGTTTTTTTAGGTCCACATTGGAATTAAAGGATTTGTTAAAGATTCAGTAACAGGATCTGGATTAGAGAATGCAACTGTTTCAGTGGCTGGTATTAATCATAACATCACAACAGGCAGATTTGGTGATTTCCACAGATTACTTGTTCCTGGAATTTATAATCTTACAGCACTTTCAACTGGGTAAGAATTTAAACAAGACTCAGTAGAAGTGTCAGACCTGTATTTTATATCTAATAATGTTACTCACTGTATCTGGCTTTTCCTTTATTTTTCTGATTTTTCTCTTTTTATTTTGAAAACATAATATGGAAGATTTTGCCACACAGTCTAACAGTGTATTGCATAAATACAGCATTCTGAGGAAGGACAATTTCAGAAGCTTAACGAGAGAGAAAGAAGCTCAGCTGTGTAAAGCATTGCCTCAAGGATAAATATCTGAATAAAGGAAACCACTGGTTGTGTAAATGATGTTTGAACAACTGTCTTATTCTCAGCTTTCTAACATTTTAAAGAGCTGGTTTCCCAATTTCCCTGGAAAAATTTCTGGTACTTCACTTTCATAAGGATTTAATTGATAAACTTTAATTTGAACTTTATTATTTGGGCAAGAAGTTAGAAGTCAGAAAAAAAAAAGTCAGTCTGATAAAGCACTGCAAGTAATTTTAAGTTCATGGCTTTGAGTATTGTAACAACAGTTACAATGGGGTAACAAACATAGTATTCCCTTTGAATGTGATTTTTTTCAGTGAACATTTTAGTGTGTGTTACCCAGAAGGTTATTAAGAGAAGTAACTCTTTGAATACTTCTAAAATATTCTGTGAAGTAACATCTTAAAACTTTTAAATTTACACAGTCATCCTTAGTTTTGAGTTTGATATTCTACTAAGTGTAAGAATGTGAAAAGGGTAATGTCATTTTTATAATGCTGAAGCACTATATGTCTTAACACTAAGCCTTCTCCTTTTTCAAATTGTTTTTAGGTATATGCCATTGACTATTCATAATATAATTGTGAAAGAAGGACCAGCCACAGAAATGGATTTTTCCCTCCGGCCAACTGCGACTGCAGTAATCCCTGACACAACTGAGGTTTTGGCAACTGCTAGCACAGTTATTCTCCCCAATATTCCTCCTGGAACATTATCCTCCCACCAGCCAATTCAGCCGAAAGATTTTCATCATCACCATTTTCCTGACATGGAAATCTTTTTGAGAAGATTTGCCAATGACTATCCTAATATCACTCGGCTTTACTCATTGGGAAAATCAGTAGAATCAAGAGAACTCTATGTCATGGAGATATCTGATAATCCAGGTGTCCATGAACCAGGTAATTGACTTGGTTTTAAATATAATTTTAGTAGTGCCTTTCAAGCCTAATTATTACATTGATGTGCTTAGTTCAGAAAAGTCATTTATAGTATGTATAACTTGAATGAAGAAAACATAATCAAAAAAGAAGAAAATGTAGCCATCTTTTCCCAGCAAACACCCTTCATAATCCATAATAGGTATGGTATTTACTATGTGCATAGATTATATTCTTTCTGCTGATAGTATTTTTATTTTCATATTATATATGGCACATTGTGCACATGTTATATATTTTATATGTTGGTTTCAGACATACATGTTGGTAAGGAAACTGCTTGATGTTTATGAAGATCTTCTTGGTTTCATCAAAATACTTGTTTTCTTTTTTTTTCTGGAATCAAGGATTGAACTCAGGCCCTTGCGCTTGCCAGGGAAGCAATTATTCCACTGAGCCATCTCCCTGGCCCAATACTTGTTTTCTTTAAATTTTTGATTCAGGATTTTTACACAGATTATGGAAAAAACAAAGAGTTCGTGATAACCTGAAAAGGTAGAAAGGTCTTCTATGTATTTCTTTTCTTTTCAGGTGAACCAGAATTTAAGTACATTGGAAATATGCATGGTAATGAGGTAGTTGGAAGAGAACTGCTACTGAACCTCATTGAATACCTCTGTAAGAACTTTGGAACAGATCCCGAAGTAACAGATTTGGTCCATACCACTAGAATTCACCTTATGCCATCCATGAATCCTGATGGGTATGAAAAGTCTCAGGAAGGTAAAGAATAGCAGACTATTAATGTTTAATTTTCTTTTTAAATTTTTGCAATAAGAGGGATAGAGTCTAGGACCTTCACAATGTACTGCATCCACAGACCTTTTTTTATTTTTATTTTTTATTTCAAGACAGATCTCATTAAATGGTAAGTTGCCCAGGCTGGGTTCAAACTGGCATTCCTCCTCCCTCAGTCCCCCAAAGTGCTGGGATTACAGGCTTTAATGGATAGTTTGGGGGGTAAAAGAGAAATTGAACTTGTTGTTTCCCTAGAATTTATTTGTTTTTAAGAAGTATTTATGATTGGTTTTAGATCTTATACTTTGTATATCAATTGGTGTTTCTGCATGTTAAGAAATTTGCTGTGGCTTTTCTTCCCATTAACCTGCCCATTGCCAATTGAGTTGGTACATGTATATAAGACATCTTAATTCTCTTTTTCATCCCTGTTTTGTTTACTTTTCTCTCATTGCTGGGACAAAATACTGACGTCCCAAATTTAAAGAGGGGAAGGCTTATTTAGTTCATGGTTTGTAGAGGTTTTAGTCCATAGTCAACTATAGTTCCAAGGCAGTGGCATAGCATGAGGCAACACTTCAAGGTGTCCTGTGCATACCTGCTCTCCCAGCTCTTACTATGTTGCCCTAAGAGAGGTGCTCTTCTGGGGATATCAGGGCTACCTCTAGAGTTGCAGTGTCTTGGGCTGCAGAGAGATGGGTGACAGGAAGATCTCTTGGTGCCTTTCGGCACTGCCTTCTTGGCTTCAAAGCCTTTGCTTTGGCTTAAGCTTTGGAACAGGCAGGAGTTTTCGTCTTTGCATTCAGTAGTCTTCATGTTTTCATCATAGTGGGATTGATAGTAATGAATCGTAATGTGTTCACATATTTAGGTAAGATAGCAGAAAATAAAGGAATAGAGAAATAAATTCAGTTATATCATGTATAGGTGCAGCAGCAACAGAAACACTGAAATGATGCCCAGGATTTAGAGGCAGATTTATTTAATGTAGGATAGGCACTAACAAGAAACCAATCCTTATAAAAAAAATTTTTTTTTTGGTGGAACCGGTTAGGCCCAGGGAGAAAGGGAGGTTTTTATAGCACTACAAAGGGGAAGTACAGAGGTAGAGTACTTAGCTGTCTTTGACTGGTTTTTATACTATGCATCATAGTGAGCAGCTATACATTGCAGTGACCATTTCTAGGAGACAGTAACAGGAGCTGTAATGGGAATATTACCCAGGCAGCTAAAAGACTGGAGGGTCTTAGGGGAGCATTTTCTGCTGCACAGGTACAAATCCACCATAATGAATGTGATCATTATATATACCTAAAATGTACCGGTAAACTTAATTTATTATATATATATATATATATATATATATATATATATATATATATATCTGTAAAATATATCTTAAATTGAATCTTTCATCCTATAGGAGATTCAGTAAGTGAAATTGGCAGAAACAACAGCAACAACTTTGACCTGAACCGAAATTTTCCAGACCAGTTTGTTCAGATCACAGATCCTACCCAACCAGAAACTATTGCTGTAATGAGTTGGATGAAGGCCTATCCATTTGTACTATCAGCAAACCTGCATGGAGGTATGGCAACTTTATATTCCACTGATTAGTTCTTGTTGAGAGAATTTGAAAATCCTGATGAAATTTTATCTGTTTGTCTTAGGCTTTCTTAATTTCATTATTCTATTTCTGCTTTATTATAAGTGATAATAAAGATCTTTTTTTGTTGCTTGTTAGGGCAGTCTCCTGGCTGTTCTCCCCACCCTCTTTTCCTTCTTCTTCTTACTCCATATCCCTTTTGTAGCTTCCATATCCCTTTTTTCTTTGACTTCTCCTCTCTTCTTCTCTCCCTCTCCTTTCTTTTCCTTTTTTCTTCCCTCACTCCTCTTTTCTTCCTCTTTCCTTTGTCTTTTGTATCTTATCATCCTCCTCCCCCCTCCTCTGCATCTGGTAGTTCTTCAGAGGTTTTATATTTATTTTGCACAGTCAGAATTTGGCACTCTATTCTTTTTCATTCAGAAAACATTGAATATCAACATCATAAAGTTTAGTCTCATTTTCTCTTTATAGTTTAGTACATCCTTTTATGTAAGTATAGATTTTGACATTCTCCTGTCTTTGATTTGCTATATAAATATCCTAACTGCAACTCAATAACTTTATTCTCATGTAGGATCTGGGCTTACCATCTCCACATCATTCAGCAAGAATGATCTGGTTGATTAGAGTGAGAAATCAACATTAAAAATAATCAGTCTGCAGCTAGTTTTGTGAGGATAAGAATGAAAGTAGCAATACCTGTAAGAACTGAAAATACATACAAAAATAAACTTATATATGGGTATTCACCATACATGAGTGTTCTTTCAGTATTGTTCATAAAAACCAAAAACGAGAAATAGCTCAAACAATTGTCAGCTAATAAATGTCTAAATAAACGTGGCATATTTATTATAATGGAAAATGATTTGGCATAAGTAGGAATTGAGTACTACTATATGCTACAACATAGATGAATCTTGAAGAATATGGTAACAGAAACCAGTCACAGGAGATCAAATGTAGTATAATCAGATTTATATGAAATGTTCAGGACAGGCAAATACATAGAGACAAAGTAGGTTAGTAGCTACCTTTAGTTGTAATAAATAGTTTGGGGAAGGAAAGAGGAAGTAGTTGCTGAGAGGTTCTGGGATTTCTTTTTGTAGTCATGAAAATGTTCTATAACTAGCCAAGTTCTGCATGCAATTTTCTCAAAAAACTAAGTAGTGCACACCTGTAATCTTGGCACTCTCGGAGGCTGAGGTACAGGATCCCAAGTTTGAGCTAAGCATAGGCAGCTTAGACTCTCTCAAAAAAAGAGAAAGAATTTTCTTACCTTGGGGCTCAGTCTCCAATACCAAGAAAAAAACTGTTCAATAACCAGAGAACGGTAATGGTTGTATAACCCTATGAGTACATGAAACACTTTGAAATGGGAGAATTTAATATTTTGTCAATAACTATTTTTTAATTGAAGAACAAGTAGCAGTGAGACAGTTTCAAATCAAATTAACAGGACAGATTCAATAATTAATGCATTGCAAATTTTTTGTAATGGTTTGTTATCGTACAAGGTGCATATATGATATTATACTTACAGACCCTATTATAGCAGATGTTTCTAATCAGTGAATTAAGAGAATGTAGCTGTATACTTACCTTATTTTTTTAAAACTGAATTATGTCATAGTTTCAATAATTAATATTTTCTACCTTGTTATCTTCCCAGTGGTTGTCCATAGTACTAGAAGCTGACATAATATCTTGTCCAACCACTATTAGTGCAAATCTTGCTTCTCAGAGAATTATGCAGAAGCACTGCATATTTGCCCTAATTGTACTGTTTATACAACCACATCATGGTTCTTCTTTTGTATCCCCCTTTTTATGTCTAGACCTGTCAAAGATGGGTACTCCATTGTCATTAAACCATTATAGGTGTCTGAACTTGGCGACACAATCAAACACAGTCCAGCAGTCCACAATAATAGTGAGTTATCTGCAGAAGTTGTTAACTATAGCCATTTACAGCTCAACTTATTATTATGGCCCCATATTATATACCTCATTTTTATACTTTCTGCTGGATGGTTAAGACGGAGATAGAGCAAGACCTATATAACAAAAAATGTAGCTTTTGTATCTGATGAGATGAGTCAAGTCCCCTCAGGGTTTATCTTGTAATCCTGTACCTTACTCTGTATATCCTTTGTCAATGTCAGTCATGTGGATGAGTCACGGCCATTGCTTGACCAATAACTTTTTTTTAAAAAGGTGAAAGTGAAAAAATAAAAAAAAAATAAAGGGTGAAAGTGTTAGCGTCATAGGCAATAGGGAAGAAATTTAGTGTCAACATTTATTGGAATGTCCAAAAGAGATGTCATAATTGAGATTTCATGGTACATAGAATAAAGCCTTTCATTTTAGAATGATGGTACATATGTATAAATATTTAGATTTAAGACTGTAAATTCAGAGTCTCTAAAAATTGTTTTGGAAGATTGCCAGTAGATGGAAAAAAGACTTCTATGGTTCTCAAAAAACTATATCACAATTATGCAGTTATACCCTGCTGATGTAATGCAGTTTCCTTTTTTAATATTTTATGTATTCTGTGATGTTTGCTAGAAAATTTGTTATTTTGGGGTTTTTTAAATATTCTTAAAGCCATGCATGGTATTACATGCCTGTCTTCCCAACATTTGGAAGGTGGAGGCAAGAGAATCTCCAAGAGTTTGGGCCAGCCTGGACTACATAGTGAGACGCTGTTTTAAACCACCTCCCAAGATATTCTTAAATAAGTCACAGATTATGTTGGCAAAATCTGAAAAGTTAATTGTTACAATCTAGTCAAAACAAGTCACACATTTACATCATGAGTTAGGGAGACATGCTTCTGTACATGAAATTTTGTTTTCTCATCTTAAAATCTTGGGAAAACATTTTAAAGTTTTTTATTTTTGTTTGTTTTTTTCAGTACTGGGGATTAAACCCAGGGTCTGCACACTAAGTTATATTCCCAGCCTTTTTTTTTTTTTCTTACTTTGAGATAGAATCTCACTAAGCTGCTGAGTTGCCCAGGTCAGGCTCAAATTTATAATTCTCCAATCTTAGCCTCCTAGAGTGGTATAATTATAGATAATCACCACCACACCCAGCTGTATCCTTTTTCTCCCCTCCTCCTCCTCTCTCTTCTTCCTCCTTCCCCTTGTCCTCTTCTTTATCCTTCTTTCCCTTCTCCTCTTCCTCCTTTTCCTCTCCCTTCCCTCTTCCTCTTTCTCTTCCTTCTTTTCCTCTTCCTTTTTCTTCTTCCTGTCTGTCTCTGTCTCTCTGTCTCTCTGTCTCTCCTTCTCTTTATTTCCAGTACTAGAGGTTGAAGTCAGAACCTTCACATTGTGTGCTATGTCACCAGCTCTTTTAAATATTTTTAGTTTTCAGCCATGGTCTCTCACTAAGTTGCCCAACCTGGGGCTCACACCTTCCATCCTCTTGCCTCTTACTATGTTAGATTTATGTATGTGTTCCAGCTCTGTTTTTCTTTTGGTTTTGGTTTTGGCTGCAATAAAGAATAAAAAACCTTCTCCATTTTCTTAGCTTTATCAGCTAGAGTTTGAGTTAATAGTTGTAATAGAAGAAGGAAAGCATTTAAATGTTACTACATGTTAATATTTAGGGGAAGTCTTCATTGGAAAGAAGTAAAACTCCAAGAGAAGCAGTTAGACTGAAAGATTATACTCTTTTAACAGAGTAATACCTTTGAAAAGTGACTATGCAAAGAAAATAGATTATAGGGGCAGTAAATTATGGAAATCTTACAAGGAAATATATGGAGGAAACTAATTAAAGATAAATATTCTTTTACTAAGATTTGTTTGTGTACATTCATCTTAACCTTGGCTCTATCTCTGATAATAAGTATGTTTTGTTCTTTCTGGTACCTGGATTGTCGTGTCTAGTGCACTCGAGTCCCTGGGTAAGGGTCACGCAAAGAATTGGGACACGGGGGATGCAGAGTGAGAAAGCAGCAGTTGCTTCTGCATGCCGCTTTATTTACAGCTAATTTTATACAGTTTCTCTACACAAGAATAGCATACAGCTAATGAGCACAGGTGTACCATATCATTCAATGTTAAACACAAATATCATAAATTTCTGTCTGTACTTTAAAGCCTTGTACTTTTGACCTCACTGCCTTCTATTTGCTGGGAACAGTTAATCATATAGAGAAGAATGCCATGTTTCGTCTAAGCA
>PVKA01029508.1:0-28241 GCA_004027165.1 Ctenomys sociabilis
AAAAGTCAAAAAAAAAAAAAAAAAAAAAAAAAAAAAAAAAAAAAAAGAGAAATGTACTTGGAGGTTACAGAACCCTGGCCCCATGTATTCTACATGAGGTCCAAAAGGTTATTTCAGGCATCAAGCTGTGAAATTTCATGAAAACTCCTGGAATAGCAGTTGGCCTGGAACAAATGACCTGTCAATTCTTCATTTTCTAGAACACAAATAAATAAATAGTTTCTTTACTTTTAAGAGAAGCTCACTATGATTTTTTTGTTGCATTAATGATTTAATAATTTAATAGAAAGCAACCCCTAGTCTCAGAGACTAATAAGAACCTTTCTTTTTGTCTTGTTAGAACAGGATTTCACTGTGCAGTTCAGACTGGCCTGGAACTCATTTTGTAGTCCAAGCTGGCCTTGAATTTGTGGTGATCTTCCTGTCTCAGTCTCCTGCTGCAGGCTGTGGCTGAGACTCTGGTCCATATGGGTCTTTTCCTTTAGGAATGCAGGATGAAGGAGAAGCTAATGGAATATGTTGTTCTTTTTTTATGATACTGGAGACCAAATTTAGGATCTCGTGCTTGCAGGTGCTGTACCACTTAGCTATATCCCCAGCCTTAAGACACATTGTTCTTTATTGTTGTTTTTGTTTTCAAGACAGGGTCTCACTGTGTAGTTCAGGATGGTCTGGCCTCACTATACAGGCCAGAATGGCTTTGAACTCACAGAGATCCTCTTGCCTTAGCCTCCTGAGTGCTGGGATTATAGGCACACACCACCACACCTGGCCATATTATCTTTGAAATATCAATTAAGAAGAAAACAGGCCTCTTATATGAGTTCCTGTTTGGAGTGAACATGCTGCCATTTCTGCCCAACTCAAGTCTGTGGTTGAATCTGCCAAGGGTCAGAGAGGTTCTTAATCCTGCAGGAGTCCAGGCAGACAATGAGGATGAAAGCAGGGAGTGAAGCAAATAGTTGGTAATGATATAAATGATCATGTCATCAACAAGTGTTTGAATAATATGAATATCAATTATTTTAATTGATATCATTATCAAATAATTTATCATGTCAATATCAAATATTGATATAGTATATAAATATCAAATATTTTAATGGCATCAATAATATCAATTCTAGGCTTGTGGAAATGCAAGACATTGGCTCTTGCAATATTTTTTTATGGTCTTTCGTTCTTTCTTTCTTTGTTTGGGCCAGGGATTGAACTCAGGACACTGTGCTTGCCAGGCAGGTGCTTATACCATTGAGCTATCTCCATGGCTCCTGTGCTATTTCTTCATATTGGGATAACAATGTAGATCATTAGCCAGGAAATACTTTGTCAAAGCCGCAATAAAGTTTGAAGCCTTCCTGAAGCAACTAATTGTCACTTGATCAAACTATTCTTATTGAGTGTGTCTGTTTTCTTTTGAAAAATGTTTGCTGGGAGAGGCATGTTGTACACACCTGTATTCCCAGCACTCAGGAGTCTGATGCAGAAAGATCACTGTGGGTTCGAGGTCAACCTGGGCTTCCTAGTGATTTCAAGCCCATCCTGAATTATATAGTGAGACCCTGTCTCAAAAAATAACAAAATAAAACAAAAACCAAACAAGAGAAAAAGAAAAAAGAAAAATGCTTGGCAGAATGGATCTGTTCTGTGCAGGAAGACTGTTGTCTTTTACTTTTGAAAAGAAGACTTGCAGAACGTCAGCTGAATTGTCAGAAAAGCTTAAAGTCTTG
This sequence comes from Ctenomys sociabilis, assembly GCA_004027165.1. Taxonomy (NCBI): domain Eukaryota; kingdom Metazoa; phylum Chordata; class Mammalia; order Rodentia; family Ctenomyidae; genus Ctenomys; species Ctenomys sociabilis. Next base: position 1,731 of record PVKA01029508.1, read on the forward strand.
TATCTAGCCTATCTAAGTAACTCCTCAAAGTTTATCCACCAGAAGCAAATGACCCAATCAATTAAAAATGGGCAAAGAAGTACAAATGGCAAATAAGTATATCAAAAAGATACTTATCATTATACTCTGAGATTCTATCTTACTCTCTAGTTAGAATAGCTATCACTAAGAACACAAAAACTAATCATGCTGGTAAGGATGAGAGGGGAAAAGAAATCTTTCTTCATTGTTGTTGGAAATGTCAACTAGTATAACCACTATGGAAATCAGTATGGAAGTTCTTAAAAAACTAAAATTAGAAATTCTATTTTATTTATATCATATTCCCCAAAGAGCTAAAGCAAGCATACTCTAGTGATACATGTGTACCCATGTTCATAGTAACATGATTTCTAATAGCTAAGCTCTGGAAAGACCCTAGATGCACATCAAAAGACAAATAGGTCAAGAAAATGTAAATATACACAATGGAATATTACTCATCATAAAGAAAATAAAACCACATGATTTGCAAGGAAATGGATAGTTCTTGAGACCATAATGTTAAACAAAGTTAAATACTGTAAAAGTCAGGCAAAGTTTAATATTGTGCAGTTTCTCTTACATTAGAAACTCCAAAATATAGAGAAAATTGAGGAGAGATGGTAAGAAACAGGCAGGCAGATTTTTTGATGAGGAAAAGGATCAGAGTAAGAAGGAAGGAAAAGATGGGGAGTATAGGAATGAAAAAAATGATGAAGTTATAACACATGCATATTCCAGCTCCCCACAATAAATGCAATTTTTGTGTATGGCAAACATACACTAATAAAAACTGCATTTAAATTTCTAAATAATCTTGTAGTAGATGGATGGGCACAGAGATGGGGACAGTGAAGACATGGAGAGGGGTATTCTTTTCCATGCAAGAGATTTGGATGATGTCTGCAGGTTGTTCATGTGAAAATCTGTCTGCCATCTATCTGTACCTGATGGATAGTGAGGATAGTCCCATATAAAGGGCCCCCCAAAAAGAATACAGCATCAAAGGACACAAAAGGGACAGTAGGGAGAAGTCTTTTTGCAACCCAGGCACCAGAGTTCCCTACATGGGGGTCACCTCTGTTACCTGTTTCTAGTATATCATTTGACAGGGATTTAAGCATTTACACTTCAATATGCTTAAGTATGTTTTTCTCTCCCTTGTACACAGAATGAACCTGTTCCCTCAAGTTTTACTTAATATAGTTTTCAGATCATTTCTGCAGAATGAGTACCCTCCACACACCAGCAGCTCCTCTTCTTTAAATTCTGCTTAGGTCTTCATAGAAATATGTCATGATTTAACAATTGGTAGCACATTTCTTCTTTCTAGAATGCAGGCCAAGTCTATGCCCCTAGAACTGTGCTCCTCTTCAGGAATAATTGCTAGGGAAACTCAGGGGAACCTTATCCTTTTATAACTTATATGTGTTTGCTATCTTTTCTTTAATATTTTTCTGTATTTTGGGGAAGTGTCTACAGGGTGTTCAGGGTCTCACTATTAGATTGGACTCATAGAGATCCCAAGAGCTGGGATTACAGGCATGTGCCACCACGCCCAGTCTCAATTGCCTTCTCAGTGCACCCGTGGAGCAGGGCCAGCAAGGCAGGCCTGAGAATTGAACCCCCAGCCCCTGTGCCTGCCTGTAGATGCTTTAATCCACTGAGCTATTTGTCTGGCTCTTGTATTTGCTATCTTGATCATGCTTTATCATAGTGATACACAACAAACTCCTTAAAATGTGCCTACTGTGCATGTTCAGAGGTTACACAGATGCGAGAGTGAGGACCAGGAGATAGAATCCTAAATTGCAGTACAAGTGTACAGGTGGTAGGAAAAGGGAAAGGAAATCAGATGAAGCCCTGACCTGGGGCCGCAAAGCAGTTAGACAAGTGAGGAGTGACAACCTGAAGGCCGGAAAGGCCAGAGGCCTGGGTGATTTTCTTACACAACTTTTCTTTCTTCTTCCTTCAAAAGACTCAGAATAGAGGGAAGAGAACTTGCTGTTTTTGAGTGCAAACAGGGAACATACAACACGAATTGACAGGGGATGAGTAGGTATGCCAGCTGGGCGAATTATCTACTAAATGTCAGCCATGACCTAGTAATCGCTTCCTTCGGGTACAGAGGAACTGTACTCTTCTGCTATCAGTCGGGCTACTCCCACTCTTTCTGTTGCCTTGTCTCCCGGGTCTCACAGTGGCCAGGAGTCAGGCGAAAGTTGTGAAGCAAGGTGACCCTCATAGACTTCACAGCCATCACCTCTGGCCTTGACTTCATTAACCCTGTTCTTCCTAGATTGCTCAGCCTCAGGCAATAACTAGGTAGTTTAATGATCACATCGTGCTTATTTCTGTAACATGAGTTGTTACTACAATGGTGTACAGATTTTTCTCTTTATTTACTCCATGTAGACTTTTATAGAGTATAAACAATGGTACAATAGTTAAAATGTGATTTTCAAGGCTATATAATGTATTCTGCTTAGATGTAAGAATTTTACCATGTTCCATTTAGTCTGCTTTTTTTGGTGAAGTCTTTTTATTTGGAAGAAGTTCTACCTCTAGCAAGTGAGCAAAGTGCCCTTGATGTTGTTGGTGTTGATCAAGCACCCACTTGACAGAAATGTCACTCAGGAGCTTATACATTGGACACTTTAACTTAAGATTCTCGTGTTTAAACAGGAAAAATCTTCAGAACTTGTCCTTTTTAAAAACCAGAAAATAGAAAAATTTCCCAGCTAGATGCTAGGCTAGTGGTGACAGAGCTAGAGCATGTGCAAATTTTTGTGTTTTTAAGACAAAAAAAAATTTTGTATGAGGTGTTTTTTCCTAAACTAGAACCTCAGGATTCAGGTTTAATTGCAATATTGGCACTTTACAATAAATAAGTGGGTTTTGGGTTGCAGTTTGGTTTCTAAATGGCTTCCATAACTGCTCTAGGCCTATGAGGTGGCATTTTCAAGTCTCATAGTACATTGTGAAGATTCTGATTTCTTCATTGTAATGAAGAGCACATAGTAGAAGGTAAGCTTCAGCACTATCAGGAAACTTTGTTAATTAAAAAGTCTTATTAGTACATGTTTGCAGTAATGATTCCATTCACTGTGGGAACTTGGTACATGCACATAGTGTGCTTTAATTCTTGGCACTTTCTGTTCCCTTGTCTGTTCCTATCATTGTCCCCTTAACATTTGTGAAAGATTTATTTCCTTGTCAGGAAACTTTAGAGTAACTAACTAGCTTGATGTCCACCCCATCAGAGATTCCTTATTTTCTTCAGCTTGCTACAGCTGAATTTGTGAATATTCAGGACCTTTATGTCTTCTAAGCCTGGACAGATGGAGGCAGGGATGCAGCAGATTTAGCTCCTCCATCTTGTGAATCTTGGAATTAAACCCTCCTTCAGTACCAGATCTTGGATTCCATTTTCTGTAGCAGGTCAGATAGCCAAAGCCCTTATTTGATATCCAAGAAAATGAAGACTTCTGGATATCAGTTTGGGTGATATCTTTGATCTTGTGTTATCTCTGCTTCATGCCTGACCCTATATGCTTTGAAATTTATATGTAAAATAGCCCAATGAGTAAGATGATAGGGTTTTAAATTCTGATTCCACAGTTTACTGGCCAAGCTGTCAACCTCTTTACAAACTTCAGCTCTTCTCGTTTATGAGATGTAGATAACCATGGTTTCTCCTGTGTACGGTTATTGAAGGATGTGTGTGAAGTGGTGCATATCAAATGTGTGGAACAAAATGATTGCCCAAAATATGTTAGTTATTCCTTTTGTCACTCGGATGTTGATGCTGACCAGGTGGTAGAGGCAGATGGCAATGATCTATGGTAGGTTCACCCGGGTACATGGATGTGTACTTGCAGCAGAAATGTGCCCTGCCATCCCCCAACCCCCACCAGTATATTTCAGTTTCTGTTAGCTGTGTCCTAGAAACAGCTGGTCACTCTGATGCATTTTGTAAGAATCAGTCAAAGACAGCCAATTACTCTGCTCCTGTAGACTTCCTGCTTGCAAACTTTACACAAGCACTAGACCACCAGAGATCAGCGCCTGGATTTTGTTTTGTCCTGGGGATCCAACTCAGGGCCTTGCACTTGCCAGGCTTGGCTTTCTCTCTGGTGTTGGGCCTGACATTTTCATAAGGATTGATTCCTTCTCAGTGCCCATCAATAGAGAAATCTGCCTCCCTATCCTGAGTGATTTTGGTGTTTCTGTTTGCTGCTGCTGCATGCTGAATGAGTAGATATGGGATCAGCCTTGTTATATAGTCATCTTTCCAATTATAAGGCAGAAAAGGGTCAGAGCTGCTTGCTCTCTAGAAATCTATTCAATTGTTTCTGCATATAAGATTTTTTTCCAACAACATTATATATAGAGTATCTATTGTATCTTTTCACAAAAGCGTCTTGATCTATTTAATACACCAACAGCTTTACCAAAATCTCCTAATGTCTGCCTTATGGCTCTGTAATATTCTGAGATAGTAGGAAATGTGTAATGTGTTTCCTTTTTCATTTAAACTCTTTAAGATGCAATTTCATTTAAACTCTTTAAGAAAAAAATGACGATACCTCTTGTAGTCTACCAAATTTCCCCCAGTAGTAACTTCTTGTCAAACTACAGTGCATGCAAGTATTGAAACAGCACATGTTACTCTGTTAGTATGCAAAAATTTGTATGTTTTTCTGTACTGGATAAAATAAATTTAATTTTTAAAAATGTATTTTAGTATAGGATCAACAGGGCAGGGTCTCACTACACAGGTTGGACTCATAGTTATCCTCCTGTTTTCAGCCTCCTAAGCACTGGGATTACAGGTGCCCACCATGCCCAGTCTCATTCTCTGTCACAGTGCGCCCCAGTGGGGGGGCAGGGCTGCCACACATACCGCGTATTGAACCCACTCCCTGCTCCTGCCTAAGCAGGTGTTTCAATTTGCTGAGCTACCTGGCTGACCCTAATAAATTTAATTTTAAAAGGTTAAAATATTCTGTATTATTGGGATGGGGTGTAGCTCAGTAACAGAATACTTGCCTAGCATGCTTGTGGCTCTGGGTTCCATCTCTATGACCGCAAAGCAGACCAGCCAGCAAGTAGGCAAGCAATCTGTCAAAGAAAAAAAAACAACTAAAAAAGAAAAAATCCCACACCAAACTATAGTAGAATATTACAACTAGGATACTGACCTCAATGCAAAGTTCTTAACAGTTTCAACATCACAAGGTCTTTTGGCAAGCAAACACACTATGGGAACTTTTGCATCTGTGTCCCCTGGGGTTTTGAGGTTGCTGGCTGTTTTGGCAACTAATTTGAGATGCATTAAAGTCAAAAGAAAATCCAACCAATTTATCACTGTGGTGGTATTTCCTAGCTGGTCTATCTGCTTCTTTCCAGCTTTCAGAGTTTTCTTTTGTTTATTTAAGGTATATATCCCGGGGTGGTAGTTTTACTTGGTGAAGGGATTGGGAAAAATATATTAACTCCAACCTTCTAGAGGTGGAAGTCCATGTAGCTGTTTTCTTGATCAGTTTTATCTTGAATTCTCAGTGTAGCATTCTGTAGCTCACATAGTATTTATTGTCTTTGTGCTTCAGCCCAAAGTTTCTGTTAGCATTTAGTTATATACAACCAAAAAATAAAGAGTTATGAAATACATTCTCAATATTTCTTATTTAGTTTAGTTTAATTTAATTTTTTTTGAGATAGGATCTTGCTGTAGAGTTCAGACTGGTCTTGAGCTTACTATGTAGCCCAGGTTGGCTTTGAGCTCTTGGCGATCCTCCTGTCTCAGCATCCTGAAGGCTGGGATTACAGGCATGTACCACTATGTCAGGCTACACTTTCAGTATTTCTGATTATGAAATGAACCTATGCCTTTTATTGTTTTATAGCAACATATAAGCACATTCCTAAATTGCTTTTTCCAAGATTTTTGGGGAGATCATTGTTGAAGGGCAAGTGTGGGAAAATATTTGAAGAAGTGATGAAATTTTACTTTAAAATTAACATCGTAATGCATTGGCCTCTATCTGCCATCCTAGAGAGCTAGTTGTTATTTCTCATACCAGGACAGCTGGATTACATATAGAGAGTGATTGGCTGCAGCCAATTTGTGCTAGATTTAGAGAGATGATTATTTTCAGGAATTTTGGTAATTAAGTAGTAACCATGATTGAAAATTACATTACATAAAATATTGATAAATTCCATTGTAACGAGAGGTAATACAAGCTTTATTGATGATTTCCTAGTGTTTAGTACATTTTACAACTATCAGTGCTCTTGAGGTCATCTATATCTATTGTATTTGTGTGGCGGAAACACTATATAATAATATTCTGTTGTGTTTCTCCACAATCCTGTGTTTAGATTCTCTGTGTTCAGTGATATTACATCAGTAGCTTTAAATCAGTTCTGGAGGCAGTATTTGTCACTTAGAAATTGGACAGTGTTCCAAGTCAGAGCCCTCCCCCTGAAGCCTATTAAACATTTTCTAGACCACCATTGATGATAAACCAATTTTCTGCATTCTTCCTGTGCCTAAAGGTAATTGTTCTTATTCTCCAAAACTTTTCCTTAGCTTGGGAGCTTTTGAATTTTTAAATCTAAATTGCTTACATTTTATGGAATGTGATAACACTTCCAGGGTGATAGATCTTTTTTTGATCATCCTCCCTTTTGAAGAGCCTTGATGATGGAACTGATGCTGTGTTCTGATTAACTATGAGAGCAGAAGGAGTGGGGGAAGGGGAAGACAAATGACTCATGTTTTCAATACAGCTGCTCTGGCTGTTGCCTTTAATTACACTCCTGCTGGACCGATAAGGAAACTGGTTTGTGATCGTTGTGAGGAACTGCTGCACCAGAATGCCTAATATTTCTTTATAAATGTGAGCAATGCTTTGTGTACTAAGAAATACAGGTAAGCGCTTATTCTACTGAGCTATCTCCCTTGCCCACTAAGCAATACAGACGTAAATTATTTTTGATAATTGTGATTGGCTGTATTTCTAATGTGTGCAGGGCCTGAAGTTTTAAAATCCACATGGCCTCCATTTCGAAGTTTATCTACATTTAGTGAAGCAGAAGGTGTTAGTGGTTTGAATGTAGATGTGTTTCTTAAGCTTTACAGCATATTTCTTAGTTGTATGACTTTTTATTTAGTGTTTAAAACAATGCTGAAGTCCGCCTGAAAATACAACTGTGACTTAGGTTGGTGATTTTTCTCTTGTAGTTTGCCTGGAATTCTCCCTGTGTCTTTTGAATATTTCAACAGTGTGAACCTGAAGTAAAGACAAATGACATGGAGGATATACTGTGTATATGTGTAAAATTTATTTCAGGAGGAAGATGAAAAAGTTGAACTGGGGCTGAGGAGATGGCTCAGTGGAATAAGTGCTTCCCTGGCAGGTGCAAGGCCTGAGTTCAATCCCCAGTTCTTCTTCTGAAAGAAAGAAAGAAAGAAAGAAAGAAAGAAAGAAAGAAAGAAAGAAAGAAAGAAAGGAAAGAAAGAGAAAGTGAGAAAGAAAGAAACTAAAAAAGTTGAACTACACAGATACCTGTATACATAGCTTTTGTTTGTAGAAAAGTTTGGTACAACTACACATTTCTGTCTTTCATCCCTTTCCTCCTCACCTCTTTTATTGAAATAATCAAACGCCAAAGAAAAACCTATTCAAGACATACAGATGTATTACTGATGAGCCCAGAGGAGTAGTAGCCAAGGAAAAAGGCACAATGGTGCTCTTAAGATGAGCTGCAGGGCAGAAATGATTAGTAAATGAGAGCACCTGATGATTTAATCTATTAAAGTGTTTCCAATTTAGAATCTGCCAAATGTGATTAAAAGCCATGTTCCCTACTACAGTATTCTAGAATAACTTATACAAAATTGGATATGAAGTAATTAAACATTTTATGTGGGGTTAGTAAATGATGTTTCAAAAGACTTGCCATTCTTTCCATGTTCCTGCTCAAAGAGGATGGCATTTTAACTTTCCATTACAAGTAGATACACACTGTTTGTGGCAAAGGAACTTTGAAATATGCTAACCTTGCTGCCAGAGCTTGGTCACAGAGTAAGAGACACCAGAAAACCCAGCCAACAGAGCCCAGCTGCCGAACACCGGGCTTAGAGACCTCAGTCACGTTAGCGGTAAGCTTCTGTGTCCAGCTTTACTCAGAACCAGTTGAAGAGAGCAAAGTCAGATGTTTATGGATTTAATATATGACAAAAATCATTCTTGAATTAGCCCATTTATGTCTAGTGTTCCATTTTTGGAATGTTGCATAACAATAGTACATAATAATTATTTTTTTCCTTCAAATTCTTTTTTTTTTGTGCAGGGTCTCAGATGCAGCTTGGACTCAGTGATACTCCTCATTTCTGCTTCCACAGTGCTGGGATTACAGGCATGCACCTCCATGCCTGGACTCCATTGCCAACTCAGCATGCCCAGGGGCAGGCTGACACAGCATACAGTGCCAGGGATCAAACGCTGGCCCCTGCACTTTCCTTCAAATTCTTGCTCCTTAAATTTTTCTATGTAACATATGTAATTTTTTTTTTCCAGCATCGGGGATCAAACTCAGGATCTTGTGCTTGCCAGGTAGGCACTTTTACCACTGAGCTATCTCCCTGGCCCACATATATGAATTTTTTAAAAATTTAAAAAATTGCAACTTTTGGTATAAACGGGTTAAGTCCTTAAGCAGAGACTTAGGTGTTGCTAATAAGAGCTATAGGACAAACCTGAAACATCTAGACATCCCAGCAGGGAATAGGCCATGTGGGGTGGAAGCCATGTGCACTACACCATTTAGCGAAGGGTCCAGGCAGAAGCATGTGAAAGCCTATCCAGCTCCTCAGTTTTTCAGGCTTTGAGCACCCATTAAGCAATGCGATTGAGGAGACAAATCAGCATTTTGTGTTTTGCATCTGGCCGGTAAGAACCATAGAACCTGTATTTCTTAACCTCCGTTTTATATTATCTGGAAAACAGGAATATAACTCATGAAAAGTTTTTATCAAGATTTCTGGAACCTGGTAAATTTTCTATGTTAGCTTTACAAATACTGTTGAAATTATTTTATATTAGTTTCATTGTAAAGGAGCTCATTATCAAAATCTACTTGATAATTACATGACTTTTTTGTAGATTGGTTAAGGAAATCTCCATGAGGAGGTGACATTTGAGGTGAGACCCAAAGGTTGACAAGGAAAATCAGAGGAGGAGCATGTTAGGCAGAGAACAAAGCTAATGGACATGTCCTATGGGCGAATGGAAATTTCACAGGGTTAATGTAGCTTGCACACGGCAAGTCTGGTATTGTCCAAGGACAGAGAGGAAAATGAGAGTCTCTAAAATCTGGCATAAGGAGGTTACTTCTGGTTTGGGCCATAAATAATGGAAATCCCTATTATAGTAGTTTCAACAAGGAAGGGGTTTATTTCTCTCCTATACCAACAAGGCTAGAAGGGGCCGTTCATGGATGGAGCAGAGCTCAAGGTGCCTTCTTTTGTCTGCTTGCTCTGCTTTCCTGACTGTTGCAAGATGGCAGTTGCACTGCTGGACTTTGCGTTTGCCTTTCAGTTAGAAGAACTGCTCCTAGATACCTCTAGCGACATCTGACTGGCCAGGTTATGCAGCTAACTCCATCAAGGTTGGGGAGTCTGTTAGTCAGGAACAACAGAGTGAATAGGCAGTTATTTATACTGCTTCACACTTGTTAATTAGAGCATTTTTTTTATGGAGGAAAAATCAAGATGTCATTCATTCAAGATTAATTCTTCCAAGGATGTCGGGCTTTAAAGTCAGATTTAACTCCTTTTTAAATAACTTTGATGATTGGTATTCCACAACTATCATAGAAACTATTGTGATATTTGATTTATATACTCAAAGTTTCTTCTTGCATCTCAGAATTTCCTCTCAGATGTGATTTAATCCCATTCTTTTTTCAATCTTCTAGAGAGATGGAGTAAAACCAGTCAGCATCAATCAATTATCTGGACCCTTGTAATAGTATGAACTAGAAGTCCTCCACTGAATTAGAGGTAAAAGGCATCAGGAGGGGAATATATCAATGTACTTCCTGTACAGCTTATTGAAGGATTAGACGTACAAAGGAAGAACAAGTGCATGCTGCATTTTTTGGACAAGAACTAGTTGAATAAATTTTCATACAAATGGAGGGGATGTCCAGGTATACGGCCTCAATGAAGATTGATGAGGATGAAAACTGAACACTTAGAAACATGGAAATATTGTAAATTCTCTAAAAGACTGCAGAAGTTGATTGTGAGGTGAGGGAAAATAATTTGCCTATATTGAAGTGTCACCCAGAGGAGATGAGCGCACAGTGCTTCAGTGAAGGCATTTTTGTGCCTGAATTAATGGAGGTTGCCATGTGTCAGTCTCTTCTGACAGTTGGTGTTTTTCTGGGTTGGTGGTTTTAGCTCCTGTGCGTGCTCGCTGGCACAGGAAAGGCTAATATTGGACAGCCATTATAAAAGAGAAACATTTTAAAATGTCATCTTTTGGTGAATTTTCCAAGTATGCATTATAAAAGGTGGAACAAATGCTCTTTGAAATTCTGTTTCGTTTTTTCTTTTTTTCTTTCACATGCTGTTCTTGGCCCATCTACCAGACTAGAAAATTGCTACTCTCTTCTCTCACTGTAAGCTTCAATTTTGGAACTCTTAAAATGTTATAAAATAGTTTTGCAATCCTAGAAATTCTCTTAATATTAGCTGTTCTTCCTCATCTCTCAACAGGCAATGTTGGTAACATCAGATATGAACCTCAACATAATGAATAACACACACACACACACACACACACACACACACACACCCCAGTGAACCACTTCTGGGTAAAAGGCTGCCTACTATTAGTGAGAGTTATTCAGAGTATATTCTACTTAAGCGAGCAAATATTAGATGCTTTACTTTGCATTGATTTGATAGGCAAAAACTAAGTGCCTGAGCATTTGAATATATCCAGTTTCACTGTGGTTTGTATGTGTTCCCCAAAGTTCATGTGTTGGAAACTTGATCCAACAAGTTGTTGAACATTGTTGCTGGACATTTAGATAGCTCTTGATATTTTGCCATTCTGCACACCTCAGGAATATTTAGCATATGTAGTTTTCTACATTTATGGGGATACCTTGTGCTTTTGTGAATTTCTTGTGAAGGGAAGTATTCTAGTACAGGTGATAGAATCAGGTCATCCTCAGTCCAGCATCACTCTGAGGTCTTGATATTTTGCCTCTAAGACAATTTGTTCTTTTAGTATGGAAGTGGCCCATCATGATGATCAAAAAAATATATAATGTTTTACTGATGGAGAGTCATTTGAAATAGAAACAGGATATATGTGAGAAAAGAAATCCAAAATAATCCAAATAGGTTATAATTGGAAATAGTGAAGAGGCTCATAATGTTTAGTGAAAGGAACTACCACAAAGAGAAACACAGGTGACTTCAAAGCAGAAAGGAAGGAAACCGAACACTCGGAGGTTGGAAGACACAGAACCGATCACAGGGGCTTCTGAAACAGATACACTGTAGTATTAGTTGCTTTGTTACAGGAGAAATGGCCTAAACTATGTAAACGATCCTGGGCCCTAGAGGTACTAATGGCAGTGGAAATAGTTGCCATGGCAATGGCAAAGAAAATCAACCAAAGGAATTACTAATACATATGAGTATAAATGTGTCTGACATTGAATAATGTGAGCTGATTCCTTGGCACATTCCAACACTAGTTTTTGAACCTGAAAAAAAAACAAAGCATCTTAGCGTTTAGAACATACAAGCTTTAGTCTACAAATTTTCTGGTTAAGGCTTAACTTTTTCATGAGAGGTGGGCATCATTTTTAAATTAACTTTTATTATAAGAACGTGAGCATTAGAGGATATTTTCAAAAGAAAAATGAAATTGCCTCTCACCCACCTCCGTCAGTACAACAGTTTGTTCATTCTTTCTTTTCCTTACATTCTGCTGCATTTTTATATAACTAATCTTAGTATTCTGACAATTTCCCAATCTGCTCTCATCATTTAACCTCACGTCTAAAGCATTTTTCATATTTTAAGACTATCTTCATAATTGCTGATTAAAATTTTTGTACAATAGTCCATCAATTGGATTGTGTTGTTTACCCAATCATTCATCTAGTGGAAGGTGTTTATGTGTTATTGACAAAGTTTTCAGGATACAGAAAACAAATGGAGTTCAGATGCATGTTAGTGAAGTGCAAGCTCTCAGCATTACATGGATTTGTGCTTTCATGGGGCCACGGTGCATTACAGCACGCAAATATCTGCTGGCTGAAGGGTGGGAGGGTCAGCGGTTCTTGATTATTAGGTGGTGCCAACAATTAATAGGATAGGGAAGAATGCTTTTTCTCATTATGCCACATATTGCTTTATAATGCACATCTGCTCCCATACCCTGGGCTCTGCTGCAATCCCCCAGTGTTCTCCTGCAACACCATTTCTTATCCCAAATGAATCTGTCAATAATAATTACGATGGTAAAAGTTAAAAAAAACCAAAAACAATAAAAATCCTTGCTCACATGATTGAAACATTTCCTTATAATTTGCAGTGAATAAAAATAGTGCTATATCATAGGATGTCTTTTGCATTTGGAGTAAATCAGGTGACTTTTTCAGCATGCATTCGAAGGGTCTCTGCTTGGCTTCATCTACGGTATCATTCATCTTGTTTTGTGTACCTAATGGTTCTGTTGGCTCTGGATGGCTGTGTCAGTGTTTCTAGGTGTTAATAGAGCTGTTTGCTTCCATGAGGATGCCTTCTGAATATATGGTCATTTTGCTAGTAGCACATATGACTACAAAATCAAAGGAAGCCCCATAAGTCACTTTGTAGAGGTACTTCTTAGACATGGGGCAATTTAATACTAGTTTACTGTTTCTGATGATGGATTGATATCAGATTTCAAGTGGAAACTAGTATTATCAGAACTATTGTTTCAGCAATCATTCAATTAGTGAAGAGTTGTGTTGTTAATTTAGGTTGGCTAAAGGATGTAGTTTTATGTAGCTGTCATTAAAATACATGATGAAAATTCTAAATTAGTATTTTTTCATTGCAAGATTTTGGCTCTAAGGAATAATAGAAGGAGCTGAGGAGATAAATAACAAGAAATTAGAATGGAATACACAATGAGAAATGCAAAGTAAGCAACAGGATAAAGTAACAAGCCTCAATCTTCAGAAGTAGTCATTAGTGAAATGTTTTGTATGCAGAGTATTAATAGCAAGCTACTTGGTTAGAAAATTCTTGTGGGGTTTTCCTATGTCAATAGATGCCTATGGGGTAGAATTTAGGAATAGATTTTAAATTCCTGACACTTAGTTCAGTTTTCATTTTTCTCCCAAACCAGAATAGACCAGAATATAATTTTAATATCTTGTGATGAGTAATGTTACCTTCTTAATTTATGCTGCCATAATAAGCTTCTGTAGTTGAGTGGCTTATAAACTGAAGAAATTGATATCTCATTGTTTTGGAGGCTGGAAAGTCCTAAGTTTGGTGTCTAGGAAGGATCTATTTCCTGACTACTGGGCTACCATCTTCTTGATGGCTCCTCATAGGGAAGAAGAGATGAAAGCATTCTCTGGGCTCCCTTTATAAGGGCATCAATCCTACTCACCAGGGCAGCATCCTTATTACTTACTTACTTTCTAAGGGCCCTGCCATTTAGCACCACTTTCAAGTATCCTACATTGGAGGTGATAGATTTCAACATATGAATTTTTGAAAGATACAAAATTTGGTCTATAGCATTTCCTACTAGCTTTGTAGGAGCATTAAATCTAGAGGAAAAATTTACATTGAGAGAAGAACTAAATAAAAGGATCTGGAAAAGGGACACTGAGCCTGGAACAGGCTTGGAAAAGAGGACAGATTAGAACAATGGCTTTGACATTTTGGCCTCAACTCATGTTTTACATGGCATCCCAGGGTATGTGTGCCTGCATGCAAAACATCAGAACAGAGATTGCTTTCCACCAAGCACATCACCACCAATTGACAGACAATGTGTTATTTCATCTTCACAGTAACTCTAAGCAGGTGTTATTTTTTAATTTCATGAAGAAGGAAACTGGGGCTATGATAAGTGAAATAACTGACCTCTGTTTCCCTCAGGTTGAGGAAAGGAAAAAGACACTGGTCTGTATCTGATTTACCAGTGTGAGTCATTCTTTACTGGGTTAAACTACCTTCCCCAGGAAGTACTGAACATTTAGTTTCAAAAATTTTCACTAACAAAAAGAGCAAAGGGCAATCTATTAAAATCACTGTGATATCCAAGGAATTGCTCAGAAGCACAGGATTTCAGCATGAACATGAAAACAAAAAGACTCATGATTTAAAGCCTGGGCTTCATGAAGCAAACTGTTGTTGACACATAGTGACCACTTGGTGGATTTTGGACAGATTCTAACTTTCTGAACATCACTTTTCTCACTTACAAAGTGCTAATGTTGTGTTTGTGGACAGGATATCATGTCTGCATCTTGTACAATGAGTAAGCCCTAAGACAACAATATGCAATGTATTAATTATTGAAATTGTCCTACTAATCGGTTTTGAAACTGCCTCATTGCTATTTGTTTCTCAATAAATTATTTAAAAAAATTTTCCTCCCCCCCAAGAAAACAAAAAATAAATAAATTAAATGCTAATGTTAATGGTCACCTCCTCATAGGTTTGTTGTAAAAATTAAGAGAGGAGCCACAAAAATCTTTAACATAATATAAGGAACAGATATATCATTCCATACATATACACAAATATTTGAGAAGTTGTTTCACTCAAAATTAGGAACCTTCAGCTATAGCTAAGTAAAATTTTGTTTATGCCTATCTAGATCCTAAAGAGAAGTTAAATATATTATTTGGCCCAGTTAGGGTTAGATGAAAATTCATAGTAAACATTTACTAATCACAAAAGACTCCTAAGCAAATATTAAGAGGAAGGGGGCACAGTTACCTCAGACTGCTTAGATGGCTGAGCATAGTGAAGTGGATCTGGGGAACCAGTTCCCCAGGAAGCTGTTCTTGAGCAGGAACTCTTCTCAAATGAAGGGTTTATACCCTTGAAGCTGTTATAGGTGGGGGTCTTACTGATTTTTTGAGATGCCTTCAAGGACTTTTCTTTTAGTTACTGTACAAAGCATTTGCTTTCTTTTTGATGACTCTAATCTCTTCAGCGGCTGCAGCTTCTTTGGACTCAAGTTTACACATGGTTTTCCTGGCCAAAATTTTAAGTTTTTGGGACCAGGGAGGTGGCTAAGTAGAATAAGCGCTTGCCTGGTAAGCACAATGCCTGAGTTCAATCCCCGGTTCCACCAAAACAAAACAAAACACCAAATCAAAACAATAACAACAACAAAACACCAAACCAAAACAAAAAAACCCACCAAATTTTAAGTTTTTAAAAAGTTTTGATTTTGCCTTTTGTTCTTATTCTCACCATAAATCTGGCTAGAAGTAGCTGGCAGTAACTATACCACAGCCTAAATCTTGAGGTGTCTTGAAATTTCCTCTGCCAGATAAATTAGTCTGTTTCCTCTAATCTCAGTATCTTGTGAAGTCTCAGGATATGGGTAAGATTTTCTCAGATGATGGCCATGTTACTGGCCTGGGAGCCCTACAGAACCACTGTCACAGAGAAACAATGTTGAAGTAGATGAAGAGACTGACAGTGGGATTAGCAATGAGGGAACATATTTAAGATATATTTGGGAAAGTAGAACTTGACTGTGTTGGTGACAGAAGTAAGGAAGAGAAGGTTTTGAGCTGGGTGACTGAGTTGATAAAGGGACCATTTCCTGAGCAGAGGGCTCCAGGAGAAGTAGAATCTTCAAAAGTACAATATTTGCAAGGTTCATACATTTTGCTTTCCTTTATATCTGAGAATTTCTAGGGGCCTGCCCATTGGCTCGGTTGTTTAAGTGCCTGCTTAAGCAAAGCAGTCAGGCTCAGAATTCTGTGGTTTGATCCCCAGATCCTCACACCTTACCCACCTACCCGTAAGGCATACTGAGGGGACCAAAAAAAAAATCCTATATTGAGGATTTCAATTTAGATGACTCATCTTTTTCCACCTAAGTGACTTCTACTTTCCTCAGTACAATGAAGTATTTTGTGAAGATCTTTTAAGAAATGAAATGGTGACAAAGATGTAGCTCAGAGGCACTGTGCCTGCCTGGCAAGCACAAGGTCCACAGTTTGATTCCTGATAAAAACAAAATAATAATTAATTGGCTCCTCTGGGTGCTTTGTGTTACAGAAGAGGAATGTACAAGTGAGAGGAATGTCAGGTAAGATGAACGAAGCAGTCAGGGAGAATGCTGTTTTGTCTCCTTGTTTCCTACAGCGCTGTGCAGTTACAGCTGTAGGAGGAATTGTTCACAAACACATTTTTCTGACAGCAACAATTATGAATAGCATCATGCAGGTAAGTTGTTCACTATTTTATAAGAACAATGACAAGTTTCTTGTTCAAACACTGCACAAGGCAAATGGAGTTTGAATGAGAGGAATCGTAAGTGGAAGAAGTCAGCTGCACGAGGATTTCCCTATTTTGACAACCAAGTAGGAGGGAAGGAAAGTCCCATTCATCTTTGTCTTGAAAGAAGGGCATAAATAAACTGCCTATTAAACTCTAAGGCAAGGGATTGGTCAGGAGATGAAGAAGGCCCCAGTCTTTTCTGACTGTAAGTTCTTTTTACCCAGCCTGTCCCACAGGAGGCACTACCGTGACCGCAAATGAGAAAGAATGTGCTCCTAGGATGCTTGCTGGCCACACTGGTCGTAACTCATGCTTCAGTGATGCCGTGCCTGGAGGAGGAAGAATGAAACATTTATGAAAATGGCCTTTTTCCAGCTACACATCACATTTGTCAAAGGGAAGAAGGCAAAAAAGCAGGAATCATTTCCCCAAGAGAGCCCACACTGGTTTTCCTTTCTTTTGGGTCTGGACTGCATGTGCCTGTGAGCTGTCAGTGGTCCATATCTATGAGGATCAGTTGTTACTACCTTATCACAGATTTTGCTGAGATGGCTGGTGGATTTTCTTGCCAAACAATGGGAAGAAGTCAGGGCTGGCCCTAAACATGTGCTTAAAGAACCTGCAAATGGAAGTATAAAATAATGGCAAATAATGTAATAATTAAAAATTGACAGGTAACTTCCAAATGGCCATCATGCTGGGCAAATATAATTAAAAGCAAAATCTTCCAATCCAAGCAGTCCTCTGTAGGAAGTTTTGAAGAGAAAGGAAACTAGTTTCATTCTGAAGTATTGGATCAGAATGTGGTAGACATCACAGGCAATCTGCTAAAAGAGAGCAGAGACAGAAAAAATCTCACCCTTTTTGTGCAGGCAGGCAGATAAAACTCATTCCATCCATATCCTCAAGATAAACAGTAGCCGTCATCAGGTAGGAGGACTTGGTAGCACCATTTGTTACATGTAGTTGGTTCTAATCATCTGCTAATAGGTTTTTTAAATCTAAATTAAAAACAAACTTCTTGTACCTTTATGATAGGACGGGATTTTGCAACTTGTAACAAGATGCTCAGCAGAGTTAGGCTCCTTCCTTCCCATTAGAACTCAGAGAGGGGGCACCGGTTCCCTAGATATTTACATTTCAAAGGCCCGGCTCCCAGGTCTTTAAGAGTTTCCTAGGTCATATAACTAACAAATGGCCTAACTAGTTTTGAAAAAGATTTATATAAATTTAAAGGATGGAGAAAATACTGATAAAGTTCTTTTTTTTTTTTTTTTTTTTTGTAGAGGTGGCTCAAGAAAAAGAGGATCTCTTGATTTTTTAATTAAGTTCAATATCTATTGATAATTTTTAATATAGAAAGCTTCAAAAGCTACAAGCAAACCCCAGCTTAACAAAATTTTCAGTAACAAAGATTGAAAAGTGCAGCATCAAAAATTCAGAAATAAGATCGAGGTGCATACTGTTCAACATTTTTCTGGAAGTTCTTGTCAACAAAATAAAATAAGAAAAAGAAGCAGTAGGTCAAGACACTGAAAAGAAAGGAAAAAGCAATTGTTATTGGATTACATGAATATTGACACAACAATTGAGCTAATAAATGATAAAGTATAGTAGCATTCTCCAAGTTATATAGACATAAAATTAATATGCAAAAATGATTTTCTTGATTCCTGGTTTTTGTTGTTGTTTTGGAAATTTTTAAGAATATTCAAAACAGACCACACAACTAGCAACAATAAAGGCCTTAAGATATGCAAAGAAATGGAAATTTCATGATGTGAACTCTCACACCTTATGGAGTGAAACCGGGGAACAATGGCTGAAATGTATATTATAGTAACTTTTTTCCTCTGTCTCTCTTTTCCCTATTAACTTTTTCATAGAAGGGAAACTACAGTTTTAAAACCTGTGTGTATGATTTGCTTCATTCACCATTATGGTTTCAAGGTGCATTCATTTTTCTACAAATGCCTCTTTTAAGAGGAAGGATTAAGTCCTTTAGTTAGAGTTTGTGTTTTTACTAACATGCAAGGGTCTAAGGAGGGTCTCTATATTGAGATAAGATGTTTTAAGGGGTTTATTTCTTATGAGGGATATGGATCAGTGGGCATTTTTGTCCTTGAGGACTATTTTTGTTCCTAGAAACAGCATAACATTCTCTCTACTGCTAACAGCTGGACGTGGTAGCACATACCTGTAATCCCAGTCCTCAGGTGGCTGAGGCCAGTTGGAGGCCATCCTGGGGTGTGCAGTGAGTACACTGTAGCCTAAACCATGAAGCTAGACCTGATCTCAAAAAACAAAAGCCAAACAGACAGAGAGACAGATAAAAAAGTACACTTGGCCTTTGTGTAAGGAATAGGGAATAAGGGAAGGGCACATGAATTAAAGCCTCAGAATCCCTCTCTTGTCTTTATGGAGGGTCCCTGTCTATTTGAAACCCATCTTGGGAAGCATCAAGCATGCAACAAATTGAGTTAAGACAGCACTTTTATGTACTGGGCTCCCTGAGCTCCCACTTTGCATTACCCTAACTATATGTTCTGGTCCTGAAATTACTATATTTTTAGAAAGCATCCCCATAGAAGCAGAAAGCTTTACTAATATCTGGAAATAACTTAAACTGGCTTAATCCATAAGAATTGGTTTAAAAAAACAGGCAGTAGAGAGCTGGTTCCACGAACAAACCCAAAGGCTTTTTCTTCCTCCCTACTGTGTTGGGGCATTGTTCTCAGGCCTCGCTTATGCTAGTCGGGAGCTGTACCACCAAGCTACATCTCCAGCACTGCCATCTGACCATTGACACAGCTTTACTTAGTAGAGGGCTTTGTGGGAATTCCTCTACTGAGGAATATTATTAGGGGATAATTCCAACATCTCCCCCTGCTCTTTGGGTACCAAAAATCCAAGGATGCACCATTCCCTTATACAAAATAGCATAATAGTTTCACATAACCTACAACCATACTCCTGTCTATCTCTTTAGACTACTTAAGGGCATTAATGCAATGTGAGTGCTGTGTTAATAGTTGTTATACTTTATTGTTTAGAGAATAATAATGAAAATATCTGTACATGTTCAGTGCAGAATTACTGTTTGGTGTTTTTGAATATTTTTATACTTCATAGGTTGTATCCATGACTATGTTAACCTGATGGAAATAGAATTCTGATGGAATTCCACTGGACAAAATACACAGTAGATTTGGGATATAACCAGAACAAAATATTTGCATCACGAAGAATTTCCTCTCTTGTAAGTCAGTTATTTAAGAAATCACATGGCCATTTCAAATGCAAAATATATTTGTAGCACTTGATCAGACACTTGCTTAGAAGAGTGCCTCACAAATATCAAATGCTATAAATATGTTTGATAGATGAATAAATACAGGCTGTGAAAATTGTGACTTTAACTAGATGAAGTACTAGATTAGTAAAACAATCCAACACAGATCAGCAGTCCGCAATAGAAGTGGGTTATCCACAGAAGTTGTTGACTTGAGCCATTCACAGCTCATTATATTAATATGACTTTATATATCTCCATTTTTATACTTTTCTGCTGGATGGTTAAGACCAAGATAAAATGAGACCTATATAACAAGAAATGTAACTTTTGTATAGATAAGGTCAGTCAGGTACCCTCAGGGTTTGTCTTGTAACCCTGTACCACACTTTGTAGATCCCCTGTCAGTGTCAACCATGTGGATGAGTCACGGCCATTGCTTGACCAACTTGCTCTCTGTGGAAGCCTGAAAGAAAGTTTTCTCTCTATGTGACTCTCCTTAGGCACACTATACATCATTGATCGCATTCCTCTGTGGCCCCATAATCTCCTTGATCAGAAAATTTTGGGCACAACTGAGTTACATGATGTTAATGTACAGGTTCTCCTATGTCCTGAGTCTTCACTGTCTTTGAAAGGCTAGGGCCAAAATGTTGGCTGACCTTGCAGACTTTCTTTTTCTCCAGTTTTTGATTTGCAAACTTAGGTTGTTAACCCTCTAGAAGAGAAGCTTATTATTACCCTGCAACATATGCAGTTAGGTTTACCCACACTATTAGTCTAAATATCAGACATCACAGACATAACATGGAACATGCATTTTCCATCAAGTACTGAGCTACTAAACTCTAAGTCCATACAGAATATGAAGAAGAAAAAAAAATAGGAATTAACACTTACATATATTTACATAGATAGTTAGAAATTCATCTATACACAGCATTGCAGGAGAACTATCTTGTGACTTTTTTGTCTTGTTTTTCATTTATTACCCTTTAAAAATTTTTATTTGCAGGGCAGTATAGTAATAGTTGGTATGTCAGACAAGAAGTACATATTTAGAAGACCAGAATGACAGGCTTTTGAAGCGTGACCCTTCTATTACACTTCGTTAAATTCAGTGCAGTTGCTTGGTTCACAGGTATCAGCCTATATAGTTAGTTGGGGTGAGAATCCTACCACTTAACTGCTAGTTTCAAAAATCTTCTGATGCTTCTCAGGATCATTGTCTTACCTATCTAGTGTGTATAAATGAATGGTCTTGCCCCTGTCATGTTTCTCAGCTTTTCTCCTTGCCTTCTCCTCATTGCCCTATCTTCAAGTTCTTACTTTCCTTTTAATTGTGTTATACATTTCTATTTGCAGTTCTTCTTTTGAGTTATACTAGGGAGACCGTATGATATTTGCACCTATGGGTCTGGTTTATTTTGCTTGAAAGTATATCTTCAAGTGGCATCCACTTAAATATGAAGGCTTCAAGTTTATCATTCTTTACAGCTGTGTAGTACTCCACTGTACAAAAACGCCACAGCTTTTTCAACCAATCCTCATGTGATGGGCATCTTGGTTGTTTCCAAGATTTTGCTATCACAAATTGTGCTGCTATAAACATAGGTACACATATATTACTATTCTATAATGTTTTCAGTTCCTCTGGGAAAACTCCCAGTAGGAGGATAGCCAGCTTGAATGGGATTTCCAGTCCCAGTTTTTTAAGGAGTTTCCACACTGATTTCCATAACGGTTGCACCAGTCTACATTCCCACTAGCAGTGGAGAGGGGTTCCCTGTTCCCCACATCCTCTCCAGCATTTGTTGTTGGTTGATTTTCTTTTTTTATGATAGCCATTCTTTCTAGGGTGAAATGGTATCTCAGTGCTATTTTAATTTGCATTTCATGGATGCCTAGTGATGTGGAGCGTTTTTTCATATATTTATTTGCTTCTTTAATTTCATCCTCTGAGAAGTGTGTATTCATCTCAGATGCCCATTTCTGGATTGGGTCTTTAAATTTAGGGGCCCTAATATTTTTTAGTTCTTTATAAGTACTAGAGAGTAGACCTTTGTCTGAGTGCTTATTATTAAGATTTTTTCAAAACTTGTGGGTTTTCTTTTCACTTTGTTGGTAACTTTTTTTGATGTGCAAAAACTGCTCAGTAAGAGGTGGTCCCAGCTGTTAATTCTTTCAAGTGTTTCCCGTTGGAATACATGTTTGTTCATGAAATCTTTGCCTACCCCTAAGTCTTCAAGAGTTTCTCTTACTTTCCTTTCTTGGAGATTGAGTGTTTCTGTTTTAATGTTAAGATCTTTAATCCATTTTGACTTTAGTTTAGTGCATGGTGATAGACCTGGGTCAAGTTTTAGTTTTCAACATGTGGAGAGCCAATTTTTCTAGCACCGTTTGTTAAAGAGGCTATCTTTCTTCCTGTAAGTGTGTTTGGCCCCTTTGTCAAAGATCAAGTGGTTGACTGTGTTCGTACAGGCCTCTGCATCTTCTAATCTATTCTGCTGATCCTCAGGTCTATTTTGTTGCTAATATCATGTTGATTTTATCACAGTAGCTTTGTAGCATAATTTCAAGTCAGGAATTGTAGTGCCTCCTGTCTTGTCTTTGTTGGCCAAGTTGCCTTTGCTATTCTAGGTCTTTTGTGCTTCCAAATAAATTTTAAGAATTTCCTGCCTACCATACCATGAACTTTTTTCCTTTGCCATGCCTTTTCCCATGTTGCCCTGCCTTGAAACCAGCCTTCTATGAACTGAACTTCTATAAACTGAGAACCAAAATAAACTTCTCCTCCTTTAGTGTGTGGTTGTCAGCTATTTTATTTCAGCAAGGAAAAGTAAGTAACACAAGTGAAACCCTCCTGTGAAGCCTCCCATGGATCCTCAGGCAGGCTTAAGGACTTACATGTTTTCAGGCATTTTTTACATGTTCCCATTAAATAATCTTAGGTGTCATATTATTTTACTGCATCTCAAATATCCTGTGAAGTGCCCCTAAGGGCAAAAGAAAGAGAACTTGATTTCCAGAAGGTAGAATTGTAGCCAGCAGCACCCTCAGAAGTGAGAAATGTCTTTGCCATGTCACTTTTAACCCTTAAAAAAAGTGCATACATTTTGCATTTTATTCTACAGTATCTCCAAGTTTATTGTAATTCTAACAATTATCTCACTGAATGCATAAAATTGAAGAAATTCTCCCTAGATGACACTAAAGCAATTTAACGTTGTATAATTCTTCCTGCCACTCATTAAGCAATTAGAGGCTTTCTGTGGTACTCATGATAATTTTATCTGAGAAGGGCACAGTAGTTCACTATAAGGAGTTGAATTCAACTTCGACTAGGAAATAATGAGGTCTGTTTGGCATGAGAACAGTGGCTTAATCAGCATCAGCCCATTGTTAGACAAGTTTTGCTGGCATTTTTTCCACAATCATTTTAATGACACTCCAACTTTTTGGTGTCATCTGAAAATGTGAGGAAAGAGCAAAGAGTTGGCAAGGGAAGCACCACTGTGAAAGCCTTGTGCCCCCAGAAGGTCACTTCGCTTTGGTCTCCTCAACCATTAAATAAGGAGCATAACCTCAGTGACCTCTAAAATCAATTCCAGCTACCAAATTCCCATTCTTAGTGCAAGAAGCAATATCAAAATGGTCCGGATCACTAACTGTACAAATACCTGGCGAAAACAACCAGAGAGAAAAGCGGTCTCAGGAGTGTGAATAGGAAATGTATTTTCTTCTGTCTTGAATAATGTGGCATGTATCTAGGTTGGAACAATATTTATTCTTAAATAAACATTTATTTAGTGCCAGCTACTCATTTAAGTTCTTTGTAAACTGTCTTATTAAAGTCTGGTGAACTTGCAGAATGAGATAGGTTCAACCATTATACCCATTTTACAGATGAGAAAGCAGAAGAGTGAGGAAATAATGGAAACCTTGATCCAGTCTCTCTCTTCCTAACTGCTGTTTTGTGTTGCCACTCTGTGTCATGACAGAAATAATGGATTTTTCTCTGCTCTGAGGGTACACAGTAAATTGCACAGCATGAATAAACTATTGCCCCTAATTTCTTGGAGCTTAGAATTTACTAGATGAGAGAAACACAGTGAAACCAGTGGAGTTCTTTCAGACACCCAAGGTGAAGGTCTATGGCGGTGGAGGAGGGAGTGGTTTCATCTGGTTAGGGAAGGCTGGAGGACAAGATGAGGCAGGTAGAAAAGGCTTTGAAGGAGATCTGGACTAAGAAGTGTTAGGTATGAACCCATGTAATTGACCAGACCAGACATTCTGATGTGAGAAGATTTATTGGAGGTAGGAACAGGCAGGCCGGCTGTTTAGTGGACCAAGACAGCAGTGAGCAAGGCAAAGCACAGGGCTTTTAATAGTGGGGAGGCGGTTTGTGGGCTGGAACAGCTGCAGGAGAGCTAATGTAGGCAGGGTACCTGGTCTGTGGGGGTCTTTCAAAGTTACCAAAGGAGAGCGTCTGTGGTTTTCTGCCCAGGTCATAATTGGGCAGATGTGTTCTGCAGTTTTGGCTCTGCATGGGGCCAAGGGGAAGTGAGCCAGGGCACAGAATGGGGAGTGTTTGGGACAGGATACCTGGAAAGCTTTGAGTCCTAGCCTATCAAGATTTATGGAGTATTTTTGAACTTAGCAGAAAGAGAAGGGATTATGAATAGGCCTAGAAAAGAATTCTAGCCAAGGGATCACAATACACAGAAATATGACAAGAACCTGTATAGATCTGGAGTTCAGGGATTCTCATCCAAGTTCAAGTGGTCATGAACATTTCTTGTATTATTTACACTTTTACACTGAGCATGGAGCCTTTCTCTCTTTCTCTCTCTTCCTTCTTCACTCTCCACTAACATTTTTATAAATACAAATAAAGTAGGGCATTACTCTCTTTTTCCTTATTATAAAGAAATAAAGGACAATTTATACATTCAGCTTCTTTAAAATGTGAATTTTAAAGTAAAAGCTATGCCCCATCCACATGGGAAGCATATCCTTGTCTTTCCTGGGCTTCGAGTTCCTGTTTTATTAAATGAGGTGGTGTGAACTACCTTGCTGATTGATGAAAGAAAAATTGAATGTAAAGTGTGAAATAACTCCCAGAGCTTGGTACAGAGAGGATCAATAGATACTATTTGCTGTTCTCTTAATTTTGTTAAACACACACACACACAGACACACACACACACAGACACACACACACACACACACACACACATAAATTTAGAGGTAGGTATGTGATAGGAGATGTTGAAGGAATAGCTTAATGGCCTCAGAAGAACCTGTCTTTGTAGATAGGTAGCTCTTAAATTTTCAGATTTGAAGATACTGGGTGTGTGAGGTAAAAATACTTTGATAGACTCTGCTTTGCCTTCTCAGCTTGGCATAGTCCAAGGGAAAATGTTGCCATACATCCACGCGTGCTTCTGAACAACTTATCTCAATGCAAGAAGAATGCTCCTGAACCCATCAATTCAGTGACGTAAGAGAGTTATCAGGAGGGCACAGAATGACCAACACACCTGCTCTTTTATTTTTCATATTTTTGTGGTTCTGAGAATTGAGCTCAGGGTTTTGCATACACTAGGCAATGCTCTACTACTCTACCTCTGAGCCACATACTCAGTTCCTCACTTGCTCTTTCAGATCCATATAAACATATGCTAGCTTTCTCATCTGTAGGAATACAGGAATGCTGAGATTTTTGTGCTCATAGATTCAACCTTTATGGCCTTTGCCAAGGCTCACTGAAAAAGACACATTTGAGACTATAATTATCTATATATTATATATATTTAAATATATATATTTATTTTCATTTTAATTAATTTTTATATTTTGGGGAAGGGTCTACAGGGTGTTCAAGGAGTCACTGCTAGATCAGACTCATAGTGGTTGGCCTGTTTACAGCCTCCCAAGAGCTGGGATTGCAGGTGCTCACCACCAGGCCCAGTCTCAATTACTCTATCAGCATGCCATTGGGGGCAGGGCTGGCACTGCAGGCCTGGGGATTGATCCCTGGCCCCTTCGCCTGCTTTCAGACCCTTTAATCTGCTGAGCTATTTGACTGGCCCTTATTTTTTATTTATTTTTTATTTATTTATTTTTTTTCTTTTCTTTTTTTTTCCATTTATTTTTATTTTATTAAAATACAAATGTCAATTAGACAGTTTCAAGACACCTTAACCATACAGAGTCGATGAATTAGTACATTGCAAACTGTTTTCAGAACGTTTTGATATTGTACAAGGTGCATACATGAAATTATATTTACAGGTTTTTTTTATAGCTGAATTATATCAAAGATTCAATAATTATTTACCTAGTGGATGACCATAGCACTAAAAACCGACATAATATCCTGTCCAACCACCATTAGTGCAGATCTTGCCTCTCATAGAATTCTGTAGAAGCACAGCGTTATCTATCCCAACTGTACTGTCTATACACACACATCATGATTTTTTCTTTCTACAACCCTTCCTTTGTCTACACCTGTCAAAAGTGGGCACTCCATTGACATTCAACTACCTTAGGTGCTTGAACTCGACACCACAATCCAACACAGTCCAGCATTCTGCAACCATAGGGAGTTATTCAAAGA
>PVKA01029509.1:0-28241 GCA_004027165.1 Ctenomys sociabilis
ACACACATCCTGATTTTTTCTTTCTACAACCCTTCCTTTGTCTACACCTGTCAAAAGTGGGCACTCCATTGACATTCAACTACCTTAGGTTCTTGAACTTGACACCACAATCCAACACAGTCCAGCATTCTGCAACCATAGGGAGTTATTCAAAGAAATTGTTGACCATATCCATTTACAGCTCAGCTTAATATTATGGGCTCACGATGTATACTTCATTTTTATACATTTATGCTTTGAAATTTGTGGGTTGTCTTTTCACATTTTTTGGTAATTTCTTTTGATGTGCAAAAACTACTCAACAAGGGGTGGTCCCAGTTGTTAATTCTTTCACGTATTACCAGTGCAATGTGATATTTTTTTTCACGAACTTTTTGCCTACCCCTGTTTTCAACAGTTCCTCCTACTTTCTCTTCCAAGAGATTGAGTGTTTCTGTTTTAATGTTTAGATCTTTAACCCATTTTAGCTTTAGTTTAGTGCATGGTGACAGGCCTGGGACAAGTTTTAGTTTTCAGCATGTAGAGATACAGTTTTTCTAGCACCATTTGTTAAAGAGACTATCTTTCTTCCAGTAAGTGTGTGTCCATTTTGGTGAATATCAGGTGACTGAGTATGTTTGTAGAGGCCTCTGTACCTTCTTATCTATTCTATTTAGATCTTGCCTGATTCCAGATAAATTTGAGGAATGATTTCTGTAGGTCTGGGAGGTATTTTGGTGGTAATTTGATGGGAATTGCATTAAATTTGTACAACAATTTTTGGAATATGGCCATCTTCTCGAGGTTGTTCCTCCTATCCAGGAGCAGGGAATATCTTTCCATTTTCTGAAATCCTCTACAATCTCTTTTTTCAGAGTACTGTAATTTTCCTTGAAAAGATGTTTGACTACTTCAGTTAGATTAATTGCAAGGTGTTTAGTTTTGTTTCTTTAATTTCCCTCTCAGTGTATTTGTTATCTGTGTAGAGGAATATTACGGACTTTTGGATATTGACTTTGTATCTTGCTATACAACTTAATTTGTGTATCAATTCTCCTAGTTTCTTGTAGTTTTTTGGGTCTTCCAAATATGGTATCATGTCATCAGCAAATAATGATAGTTTAACTTCTTCTTTACCTGTTGTAATTCTTTTTATTTCTCCCTCTTGTCTAATGGCTGTAGCTAAGGATTCCAAAACTATATTGAATAGGAGAAGTGATAGAGGACATGCTTGTCCTGTACAAGACCTGAAAGTAAAACACTTCAGTTTTTCCCCATTTGGAATTATATTAGCCTTTTGGTTGTAACAGATAGCTTTTATCAAATTGAATTAGAGACCTTCTATTCAATTTTCTGTAGGACTTTGATCATGAATGAGTGTTCAACTTTTTCAAAATCATTTTCTGCATCAATTGAGATGATCATGTGGTTTTTAGATTTCACTCCATTGATACAGTGCATTACATTAATTGATTTACAAATACTGAATCATCCTTGTATCCCTGTGATGAATCCTACCTGGTCATGATGTATGATCTTCTCAATGATTTGCTTCCTTCCATTTGCTAGAATTTTATTGACAATTTTTGCATATATGTTCATAAGGGAGATTGACCTGGACTTGTCTTTTTTTAGTTGTGTCTTTTCCTGGTTTTGGGATCAGTATACTTTCCTCCTGGAATGATTTTAGGAGAACTTCTTCCTTTTCAATGTCATTGTAGAGTTTGAGAAGTAGAATTCAGCTGTGAATCCATCAGGACTTGGACTTTTCTTCATCAGCAGGCTTTCTGTTGCATTTTGTATTTCATTGGCTGTTATTGGGTTATTGAGAGTTGTTATATCTTCTTGATTCATTTCGGTAACTTGTACCTTTCTAGCAATATGTCCAGCTTTTCTGTGTCTTCTATTGCATGAGCATAAAATTCTCAAAGTAGCTATAGATAATCTTTGAATTTCCACTGGGACTGTGATGATTACTCCCTTTTCATTCCCTGTTGCTTTTATTTGAATTTTTTCTTTCCTCTTTTTATGAGGCTAGCTAGAGGTCTATTGATTTTATTTAATCTTTCAAAGCACCAGCTTCTTGATTCGTTAATTCTTTGAACTGTTTTCTTCATCTCAATTGAATTAATTTCTGCTCTAATTTTTATGATTTATTCCTATCTCTGAGCTTTGGGTTTGATCTGCTGTTCCTTTTCTAGATATTGGAAATGCAGCATTAGGGTGTTTATTTCTTCTCATTCTGCTTTCCTAATGTGTGAGTTCACAGCTATGATTTTCCCTCTGAGAACTGCTTTCATCGCATCCCATAAATTCCGATACGTTGTGCTTGAATATTCATTGATTTGTAGATATTGTTGAGTTTCATGTTTAATTTCATCTGTGACCCATTGATTGCTAAGTAGGGTGTTGTTTAACTTCCATGTATTTAGGGGGTTCAATAGTTTCTTTTGACATTCATTTCCAGTTTCATTGCACTGTGGTCGCATAATATGCATGGGATAATTTCTGTTTTCTTGCATATACTTAAGCATGACCTATGGACTAGTATGTGGTCTATTTTATAAAATAACCCATGTGCAGCTGAAAAAATGCATATTCAGCTGTGTTTTGGTGGAGCACTCTGTCTATGTCCAGCAAGTCCATTTGTTCCAAGCTCTGGTTCAGTTATCCTACATCTTTGCTAATGTTTTTGTCTTGTTAACCTATCTTTTTAGGATTAGAGAGTATTAAGGTCTTCTGTTAAGATTGTGGTATTGGACATTAGGTTTTTCATGTCCATTAACATTTGTCGTATATAGTTGGGTTCTCCCATGTTTGGTGCATGCATATTTATGAGTGTTACATCTTCTTCTTGAATTTTTCTCCTAACCAGTATATAGTGGCTTTGTTTATTTCATTTTATCATTCTTGGTTTGAAGTTGAGACTGTCTGAGAACAGAATTGCTACCCATGCTTTTTTCTGAGGTGCTGGGGAATATAGTATCATTTTTCATCTTTGACTTTCAGCCTAAGAATTCCTTCATGAGTTAAGTTTGTTTCTTGTATACATCATATTGTTGGATTTTTTTCCCCTAATCCACTGTGCCAGTCTATTTCTTTTAATTGCTGAACTGAGTCCATTTATATTGATGGTTATAATTGATATGTGTTGAATTACAATTGACATATAATTTACCTGCTGTTGTTTACTCCTTTTTGTCCTGTGTTTAACTGTTTGCCCCATTTAGTGGGTTCCTTCTGTTCTCATTTGTGGAGTTCTGATCATTTTGGTCCCTCTCTAGAACATCTTTCAGTAGTCTTTGTAAGGTTGGCTTTGTCATCATGAAATTCTTTAGTTATTCTTTCTCATGAAAAAGTATTTCACTTTTCAGTCAAACATCAAAGAGAGTTTTGCAAGGTATAATAGCCTGGGCTATTATGAATTTGTTTTCATAGAGGACTTGAAGTACTCTATTCCATGGTCTTCTTGCCTTCACATTTTGTGAAGAGAAGTTGGCCATAATTCTGATTTTTTTTTCTAATGTGAACTACTTTTCTCTAGTGGCTTTCAGCATATTATTCTTGTGCTGTATTCCTGGAATCTTGACTATTATATGTCTTGCTGTGTTTTAATTGGGTTGAAATTATTGGGCATTCTGTATGCTTCAGTTACCTGAATGTCAGATTGTTTCCTCATATTTGGGACATTTTCTATTACTCTGTCCGTATTCTTTTTATATCATTAGTATTGAGTCCTTCTTTCTCATTGATGCCTATTAGTCTCACATTGTTCATGTTGGCATCTTCTTGCATGTGATGGATTATTTTTTCCTGCATCTTAGTTGTTTTTGAGACATTTTTTCTTACCTTTTCACTAGCTGCACCAGTGTCTTCAAGATCTGAAACTGTCTTCACTTTCACTCAAAAGTTTTGCAGTCTTATGGTTGAGATTTTAAGTTACTCTATTTCTCTTTGACTCTGCTTCATGCGATCTATATTTCTCATTCAAGAAATTCATCATTTTTCTAATGTCCTCTATTTTTTTAAATCAATGTCTTCTTTAGAAGCAATTATTAATTATTTTATTGCAGAGTTTTTTTCAGATCAGGTTTCTTCCCTGTCTTTCTGCATTTGATTCTTTACTTCAGATGCTATTAATTAAGAGATTTATTTTTTTATTTCAGGAATTAATTCTGATCTAATTTCCTCTATAGATTTCTGATGTTTCTTTACTTCTGATACTATTAATTCATACATTTCAGCTGAACTAGTGTCCTCTGCACTTGTTCTGATTGGGTTCAAGGCCTGAGATTTCATTTTGTTCCTTGTCTTTGTCATTTCATATAGCAGTGACGTCTGACCTTTGCTGTAGAGCTTTGGTGCAGTTATGACCTTAGCATCTACTGAAATTTCATGTGTACATCTATTAAGATTGAGTGTATCCAGTTATGACTGGCCTGGGTCTAGGTTTTGTGTTCGGCTCCTTCCTGCTGCAGTCCTTACGAGTGAACTTGTTGTCCCCCTCTGGCACAACAGTGAACCTGTGGTTCCCCTTTGTTGTGCCCCTGACTCAGGGGACACATGGGAACGCAGAATCCCTCCCACACTAGCCAGGCCTGGGCTTGGGCTGGGTCTGGGGCGTCCTGAGAATGTGGCAAAAGTTCTCACTCACTTGGCGGGCTTGGGAGATGAGCTCTGGAGCTGGGAGGGGTCCAGAGGGCATGGCAGAGGCTCTCACTCAAGTGGAGAGCCTGGGTTTTGGTCTGGAGAGGTCCCATGGATGCACGGAAGCCAGAAGCTCTCACACTCACAGGGCCTGAGCTTGTGCTGGATCTGTGGGTCCCAAGAGGGCTGCGGAAGTTCTAACTCACTCTGGGGGCTTGAAAGCATGGGTTCTGGAGGGGTGGGGTGGTAGAGGGTCTCACTCACTCATCGTGCCTGGGTTTTGGTCTGGTGTGGTCCTGTGGGCACAGGGAAACAAGACCCTCTCCCACACATTCTCAGCCTGGGTTTGGCATGGATCTCTAGTTTCTTGTCTAGAATTAAAAGTTGTACATAACTGGTTGTATGGTGTGTCAACATCTAATTGTCCTGGGAAATATACTACTGCAGCTGATCTAGTCTTGATATTAACAGTCATATGATTGTCAGTATTTCTATGTAAGCCAACACTCAGATTATCTTTGTAATAATAAGACTAGAGTATATTCCCATACAACTTAGTTGTTGGGATAACCATATCACCTCTTCCTCTCCCAAAATAATCCAGGTGATCAAATATTGGGGCTGTGGCAAAGTATTATAGTTAGCCAAGTCCAATGTACATCACTGAGAAATAACTGAAGAGATCTTTCTATTAGCAACAAAGTCTTTAGATTGTAACCATCCACAAACTTCAGCATAAAAGAAAACCAAGAATCTAAAACAACAAAAACATTGGAGAGTATTCAACAAAACACCTCCTCAAACTCCTAACTATCCTAAAACTAATCTGGTAGTCACAAAGTGGAAGAATTGTATAAGACACACACCTAAATTACTTTAAAGGATAGCAGAGGCTAAAAAACAATTCAAATAAATACTCAACAGAAGTAGAAAAAATATAAGAAAACAGATAATGGAAGTAAAAACCAAAAAATGCAGGAGGACTCAAAAGACACTAATAAAAGTTTAGATTATCTAAACAAAATGATATAAAACATGAATGACCAGTTTGTCAAAGAAAAGTTTCAATCAGAAATCCAGGATACTATAAATCATACTGAAAACAGGTGGCTGAACCAAGCAATGTAAATACAAAATTTCAGAGCTAGATGATATTGATGCTTTCAAATACCAATTATTAAAAGATATTTTAAAAAACAATAAGAGAATGTGAAACATGGATCCAACAATTGTTGGAGGTTGTGAGGCAAACTAATCTAAGAATTATTACAAAAGTGAAAAAATCAGAAGACAATACAAATGGTACAAAAACCTGCTCACAGAAACAATGGCAGTGCACTACCCAATTTTTAAAGGAAGAGATATAGAGAAAGAAATAAACATACAGTTAAATGAAGCATGTAAAATGTCAAACAGTAGTGGCCAAAAGAGAACCTCTTCATGCCTCATTCTGCTCACAGTTGCAGAAGTTCATCACAGATTCAAAAATTTTAAAAGCAGCTGCAGAAAGGAAATGTATCACATGCAAAGGCAAACCTGTTTGAATCACAGCAGAATTCCCTACACAAACTATATAGGTCAGGATTTGGGATGAAGTGTCTCAAGCCCTGAAAGATCACAACTTCCAAATTTAACACAGGTATCCTGCAAAGCTACTTTTTGTTTTATTTTTTGAAACTCTTTATAAATTTTCTGGAGGTAAAGTCTCTGGAAGCAGGCACGGGGGCTGGGGGTTCGATCCCTAGGCTGGCCATACTGGCACCAGCCCTGGGGCGCACGGAGATGGCGATTAAGACTGGGTGTGGTGGGGCGCCCCTGTAATCCCAGCTCTTGGGAGGCTGTAAACAAGTGGATAATTATCAGTCAGATCTAGTAGTGAGACCCTGAACACCCTGTACACCTTTCCCTAAAAGTACAAAAATAAATAAATAATTTAAAAATAAAATTGCTGGAGAAATGAATCATTTATATGATGAGAAACATTTAAGCTTGTGGAAGCCAAAAGAGCACTACAAAAAAATTTTCAAGGACATTGTTGGAAGAGACAAGGAAGCCTACAGTGTCAATAAATCAGAAAGAATGAGTATGCCTGGAAGGATGTGCAGCCAAGCAAAAGAGGAAAGCAGAAAATCAGTGAAAGAAAAACAATACAATGACTGTAACTAGTACGTCTCAGTAATAACTCTCAATGTGAATGGTTTCCATTACCCAACCAAAAGTCATAGATTGGCAGACTAGATCAAGAAAGACACTCTAATAGTATGTAGTGTACAAAATACAATTCATTGAAAAACATACAAATTAAATATGAAATGTGGGAAAATAATATTTGAGGCAATGGGAACCCAGATAAAATATATATTGCTATCCTAATTTCAGATGAAGTGGATTTCATGCTAAGACCGAATAGAAGAGACAAAGTAGCTCACTACATACTGGTTGAGGAAATAATTTAACAGGAAGGCTTAAGAAATACAAATGTATGTGTATCAGATATTGGTGCACACAACTTCATAAAGCAAATACTAGCAGATATGACAAATCAGATAAACACAAATACAATTAAAAGAGGACACCTCAATACCCCACTGTTACAACTAGAAAGATCAAGTAGACAAGTTTGAACAAACTGACTTAAATTTATTTTCTAGAGTGTTCCATCTAACAACAGGGTACACATTTTTATCAGCAGCACATGAGACTTTTATCTAAAACAGAACACATACTAACTAATAAAGTATGGTTAAGTAAATACAAAAGTCAAAATTATCCCACCCATGTTATGGACCACAGCGTACTGAAAATCAATGGCAAAAAGATACCAAAGAGACAATGTAAACCAAAGAAACAATGTAAACAAAAGAAATGTCAGTACTGAACAAAACCTTTGAACAAATGACTTTAATATATATTTACAGCATGTTTCATCCAACAACAGAAATTAAATATTATCCTCTTGAATAATCAGTGAAATTAACAGATAAAATTGAACAAAAAATTAGACAGTCTGTACAATCAAACAATTATGTCAGTATGACATACCAGACCCTATTGGAGACAATGAAATCAGTCCTAAGAGGGAAGTTCATAGCAGTGAATTCCCACATCAGAAATATAGAATATGCACTGTTAATCCCCCTCAGATACAGATATAGCTATCCTTTATTCAGAGTGGATTTTAAGCCAAAACTGATTAAAAGAGTCAAAAAATTTCACTATGTATTGATTAAGGGAACAGTCCAGTAGGAAGAGATTAAAAATTATTAACACATATACAATGAATGAAGGCATATCTAATTTCATAAACAAGTACAACTATACAAGCAAACCAGGTAAATATAGCAGAATTATAGTGAGGGATCTCAATATCCCACTATAAATAGATCGATTAGATTAAAAGAAAACACAGAAAAGAAATGTCAGAATTGAACAAAACCTTTGAACAAATGAATTTATATGTATTTACAGTGTGTTCCATCCAATAACAACAGGATATACATTCTTTTCAGCAGCACATAGAACACTTTGCAAAACAGACCACAAAGTTACCAATGGGGCCATTATGATAGCTCAGCAGACTTAAACACTTGCTTAGGCAAGCCTAGGCAAATGCAGGGACCCCAGTTCTACTGCCAGCACCACATGCCACACCAGTCCCACCCCCAGAGTGGGCTGATAAATAAATAAATATTCACCTTAAGGTCTTACAAAAACAGTAATAGCAAGTCTAACCCCAAAATATTACAAAGAATATGATTATAAATATCAGAGCACAGATAAATGGAATTAAGACAAAACTCCCACAAAAAATAAATGATGAAGAACTGGTAGTTTGAAATAATAACCAAAATAGACAAACCCTTATCAAAACTACCCGCACAAAAATGAGAGAAAAGAGGCAAATTGATACAACTAAAATTAACAGTTAAGTTTCACTGGATACTGTTGACATAAAAAAAGTTATAAACAATTACTTCAGAAACCTGTACACCAATAAACAGGAGAACTGAAAAAAAGGATAGGTTCCTAGATAGATTTTAAACCACCAAAAGTAAAACAAGAAGATTTAAAAAGCCTCAAGAATACAATAATAATAACTGATATGACATTACAAGCAGTATATATTTAGAAGACCAGAATGACAGGCATTCCAAGGATGATCCACATCTCTATCTTCTTTTTTTTTTTTGAGACAGGGTCTCACTATACAGTTCAGGCTGGCCTTAAGCTCACTTTGTAGCTCAGGCTGGTCTCGAACTCACAACAATCCTCCTGCCTCAGCCTCCCGAGTGCTGGGATTACAGGCCTGTGCCACCACGCCAGTTGCTTAGTTCACATGTATCAGTATATATAGTTAGTTAGGGTGAGAATCCTACCAATTAACTGCTAGTTTCAAAAACCTGCTGAAGGTTCTTAGGATCATTGCCTTAACTGTCTTGTGCATATAAATATATGGCTTTGACTCTGTCATGCTTTCTAGCTTTTCTCCTTGCCCTCTCTTCATTATTTATACCTTAAGTTCTTGTTTTCCTTTTAATTGTGTTATACCTTTCTCTGTTTATTTCTTCTTTGGAGTTCTTACAATGGGGAGACTATGTGATATTTACACATGTGGGTCCTGTTTATTTCACTTATGAGTATGTCTTCAAGTGGCATCCACTTAAACTATAAAGGCTTTGAGTCTATCATTCTTTATAGCTGAGTAATACTCCACTGTATAAAAATACCACATCTTTTTCATCCGACTCCTCAGATGTCAGGCATTTTGGTTGTTTCCAAGATTTTGCTATCATAATTATATTGCTATAAACATAAGTACACTTATATCATGGTATGGCATTTTCAGTTCCTCTTGGCAAATTACTGTCTCTCAAGTAAGTGCTTGTTTAAAAAAAGATAAAGAATGAAAATAAGAGACAAGAAGAAATGTCATAGGACTGTCCTGCTACAATGCTGTATATGATAGTTTTCTAAATTTGTATGTAAAAATATGTAGTTATGTGTTCCTTTTTAAAAAATTATTTATTTTTTCTTCACATTATGTAGGGATTTAAGTTTAACATATCAATACTTGATTAAAAATCCCTGTGTCATGATATGTCTACGATGTTTGATATTCAGACAGACAGTGAGATTAAGCTCAATTGCCTATGTTATAGGGTAATAATATTGTTAATTGCCTCTTCTGGCGAGTTAACAACTTAAGTTTGCAGACCAAAAATTATAGAAAAAGAAGGGCTACAAGGACAATCAACATTTTGGCCCTAGCCTTTCAAGGTCAGTGAGGATGCAGAACATAAGACAATCTGTACTATAACATCTTGTAACTCATTGATGTCCCAAATTTTCTCATCAGGGAGATTATGGGGCCACAGAGGAAAGTGACAAAATGAGGTATGAAAACTCAAGTGATATTAATATGCTGAGCTGTAAATGGCTCAAGTCAACAACTTCTGACATTCCTAGTCGTATGGATAACCCACTACTATTATGGGATACTGGACTATATCAGATTATTTTGCTGAACTCACACACCTACAATATTTAAATGGCAATGGAAAAACCCATCTCTGACAAAAGTAAACAAAAAATTGGATACAAATGAAGGACCATTTTGTATCTGTATATACAAAATTGTTAGGATAGATATGCAGCTACTTTCTCTTAAATCACTGAGAAGAAAGATTTGTACTAGTGGTGTTTGGGCAGAATATCATGTCTGCATCTTCTATTATGAACAGCTACTATGAAGATAACAATATACTATGTATTAATTATTGAAACTGTCCTACTAATCTGTTTGAAATTGTCTCATTGGTATTTGTTTCTCAATAAAATCAATAAAAAAGAAAATCCATTAACAGGCAACAAAATTCAAGCATTAAAATTCACTAGTAGCCAAAAAAAAAAAAAAAAAAAAAAAAAGCCCAACTTTTGAACAGATTCACTGCTGAATTATATAAAAAGTTCAAGGAAGTTCTAACAAACCCATTCATGGCAAACTATTGCCAAGATAGTAGTAAATGAAGAAACCTCGAAGCTTT
Source organism: Ctenomys sociabilis (assembly GCA_004027165.1). Taxonomy (NCBI): domain Eukaryota; kingdom Metazoa; phylum Chordata; class Mammalia; order Rodentia; family Ctenomyidae; genus Ctenomys; species Ctenomys sociabilis. The sequence continues at coordinate 10,671 of PVKA01029509.1, forward strand.
TCTTGGAAATGAAGAAAAAAACAAAGATGTCAACTATCATCACTTTTGCTTAACATCATATTTGTAAGATTAACAAGAACAATTAGGCAAGGACGAATACTGTAGATATCTGCAGGAAAGAAAGAATCAAATTATTATTTGAAGATCCTGTGATTTTTCTATAGAGAGGACTAAAAATCCATCAAAAGATGGAATTAATAACCAAATTCAGTAATGTAGGATATAAAACTAACACTCAAAGAGCCAATAGCCTTGTTGTAATAATACATCCACTGAGAAATAAATTAGGAAAAAGTTACTATTCAAAATAGTTCTCAAGGGCTGGCCAGATAGCTCAGCAGATTAAAGTACCTTCTCAGGAAGATGCAGGGGCTGAGGGTTTGATGGGGTGCACTGAGATGTTGAGTGAGATTGGGCATGGTGGCATGTGCCTGCAATCCCAGCACTTGGGAGGATGAAAATAGGAGAATCACTATGAATCTGATATATGTAGTGAGACCCTGTATGCCCTGAAGGCCCTATACTAAGTTCATAAAAAACAGCATCTGGAAAGATTAAATGCATAGAAATTAATAAAAGTAAGAAAGTGAAAGAACTCTGTGATGAAAACTATAGTATTATGAAAAGGAAAATTAAAGAGGACATCAGAAAATGGAACATATCTTCTGCTCCTGGATAAGCAGAACTAATATGGTCAAAAGGGCCACACTTCCAAAATACAAATTTAATGAAATTTTATTCATACTTCTAAAAGAATTCTTCACAGAATTTGAGAAAATAATCCTAAAATTCAGTGAAACCAACAGAGACCCAGAATAGGTAAAGCAAACCTGGGTAAAAACAGCAATGAAGGAGGCATCATAATCCTACATTTGAAGTTATATTACAAAGCTACTGTGATACAAATTGCATGCTATTGCCACTAAAACAGACATGAGGATCAATGGAATATAACAGTGGATGAAGAAAAAAATCTCAAACACATTCAACTATTTGACCTTTGACAAAGGGGCAAAGAACATATACTGGACAAAGATCACTTATTTAATAAATGATGCTAGGAAAACTGGCTATCCACATGCAGATGACTGAATATAGTCCTATATTTTTCACAGTGTACTAAACTGAATTCAGAAAGCACCCAAGAACTAAATGTGAATATAGGAACATTTAACTTGATAGGAGAAAGCATCAGCAAAATTATTAAAGCCATAGGTATAGGCAAAGACTTTCTGAAAGAAACTCCATTTACATAGGGAATAGTACTGAGAGTCAACAAATGGCATCATATCAAATTAAAAAGCTGCACAGCAAAAGAAATAGCTGACATAGTCAAAAGACAATCCACTTATGGGGAAAAAAAATTCCAGCTATTCCTCAGCTCAAACAGTAGAATCTAGTATCTAGAACACAAAAGCAGACCTCACAAATAAAAGACAGAATAAAAAATGGGCAAGTCAAATGAAGAAACACTGTACAGGAGTACAAAGGGCTGATAACTATGTGAAGAAATGTCTGACACTTCTGCAATTAGAGAAATACAAATTGAAATAGCAATGAAATTCTCTTTCTCTTTTCCCAAGTAGTCATCATTGAGAAATTCAACAGTAAAAATTCTGGCCTGAGTTTGGGGAAGGATGAATCCTTATTGATCACTAGGGATATAGACTAGTGTAACCACTATAAAAATGAGTATGGAATTATATGGACTAAAAATGGAAATTCCATTTAACTCAATTATTCCCCTTCTAGATATCTTCCTGAAAAAGTTAAAAACATCATATTACAGCAACACTTGAATCCCTATGTTTATAGCAGCACAATTCATAGCTAAATAATGTAAGTAGCTTATTTTTCTAATAATACATAAATAGATAAAGAAATTTAGTGTTTACATACAATAGAGAACTACTCTGCCATAGAAAGGATAAAAAAGGCATTTATAGATAAGTGGATGCACAAGCTTTAACATCATATACTTTCTCTTACATATGAACTCAAAGTATAAATAAAGAGCAAAATAAAAGACCATAGGAAGCAGGATGACTGTTTTCAAATAGGAAGAGGATCAAAGGGGTATGGAGAAGAGACAAAGGAAATGAGAAAAATAAGTTAGATGTGCTATATACAAGTACTAGATAGCTTCATAAAAGAAGTGTAAACATTCTGTATTGCAGACATGTAATAAAAATGGTATATATATTATTTTTATAGGCATATTTGAGTATGGTATGAGGCATATATTAGGACCTATTTATTTTCACATGTGAAAATTCATCTAATCATGTACCAGTTTTTTGAAACAATTACCCTTCCCCCACTTCCCTGTAGCTTCACCCTTGTCAGAGCACTGTGTTGTTTGATCTGCTTTTAGCCTACCTCACTTGAGTGACTATCTATTCACAAGAGGACCACTATGATCTTAGGAAGAAGCACAAAGAGCTACCCTCATAGGGACAATGTTTAGGATGTACACATTCCTATTTCCCTAGAAATTTGTCAAACTGATGGTTGTTGGCATGGCTTGAAGCCTGTGTCAGGCCTCATGATTCCCATTCTTTAAGAACCATGGTATTGTTGTAGGCAGCTGAGTTAGCTAAAAATATTATAGGCAGTCAGACAGGGTCAGGCTCTTGAAGGAGATAACACAGGAGACAAGATATCTTACAACTCTGGGAGGGACAGATGCTCCTGGTGTGGGCCAGACCTAAACACCAAAGGCTGACCTCCCTAAAGATTGACATCCAAGATTGATCATCAATCTGAGGGAGACCAAAAAATCATTAATATGAATACTACTGGGTGGCTACCTGATGAAGTCCTCTACATTCATACCCACTTGCTATGTGACTTGCTTCCCTATTTGTTCCTGAACTTAATCAATTTTACCTGAGCAATGGTGCCTATAATCCCATTGGTTGACCATAGTTTTGTCCCACTTCTTGTCCACCTAAGTGAGTTCCCATGTCTTCACCACCTTAGACCTGCCTCACCACATGGTTTTACTCTATAAAAGGAACTACCTGCTTGGGACCCCTCCTGTCCCGCTCTAGGACAGGAGCTTTCTTTCCCTCAATTATTCTACTCTTCTCATAACTTCCATTTGTTCCTAAAATTCATTCTTTGGATTTAGAGAACATGAACTCATGCAGATCAGGGAGATCAATTTTCCCTATGTTATTTGGAGGTTCCCTATGTCGTTTCCAGGTCACCCATCCGAGATCAGTTTTTCTCCCTGTATCAGTATCTTTTGGAAAGACTAAGGTTAAGGGTAGTGGACTAATGAATCTGGAAGAAGAAATTTCAAGGCAGCTTAATGTTCAGGTTTTGGCGTGAGTACATCTGACTACTTTTAGTTAGATTCACAATGAAAATCAGGAACAAAGAAGTTCATTGAAAACATTTTTGCCAGAGAGGAAGTACTTACAAGTTGGGGACAGAAAAGTGTGATTGCTGAAAACATTAAAATTAAAGAGAAGCTAAGTGCTTTGCATTAGTACAATAGAAAAGATGATTTGAGGACATTTCTGGAATCAGCAAACCCCACTTTCAAAGACTTAAAGGTTCAAAACAATAAAGCTTTCATTTTAGAAGAGAATCACAGAACATTTGCAGGGGGGTCAGGGGTTGTGGTTGAAGCTAGAAATCAATCACACATGCAGGCTAAATCAAGGTCAGCCCCAAGAACATGAAGTGCCTGAAGCAAGCCATGTGAACAAACTGCTCCATTTGAGGTGTTGCAAGCAAGGCAAGCAAACACGTTGCTAGGCAGAGGGGTTTCAATTGACAATAGCATCCTGAGTGAATGAATAAATGTGCTGCAGTTGTTGGGTAGCTCTTTGTCTCCCAACAGGAGAGGAGGCTCCACCGGAGTCAGCTTTCTGCATCTTGACTTTTGTTTTTCTTCATCCTCCACCATTTGCTTGCATGTAGCAGGCATTGTTAAGGCTCATTTAGGGAACTGGTTCCCTGGGGTTGGGGATCACGTTGCTCAGTCCCTAAGCACTTGGCGTCATCTTTCCTTTGGGTGCAACATAGGCTCTCTAGATCCCTTCCATGAGATAAGCAAGAAGCATTCTATTCCAGAGCACTCAGAAGGAAAGGCAAGGGAAAGGGCCCCATTCACAGAAAAAAAAAAAAAATGCTCCCCTAACTGCAAATATAAACATAGATCTCCCGTGTTTTCCTTCAGAGGTCTCCTTGCCCCTGGCTTGAGTGGGGGTCAGTATAGGATAGTAATGGAAGGGGGGAATTGTTTTTGTCTCTACAAGTCTAGCTTGATGGCCACTCATACAACTGTCTGTTTTTAGGACAGTTTTTGCTTCTCTTGTTATTTTTCATCTCTTCTGCTCTTGTTGGTGCCACCAAGTGGCTTCCATGTGGTGTCCAATCCTGTATTCAGACATGGCTGAAGATCCAGCTCACATTGAGAAACTGGAGAATGCAACTGATTTTGAAAAGAAGATGAATTTTTCCCAAAAATCAGTATGCCCAGTTTGACTCTTGAATGGATCCTTATAGGTTTATTATTTTTGTAAATCCAGACCTGAGGCAGAATCTTGCTCCAGCATTGGTAGTTGGAATATATTTTACAACCTTCCTGAAAATTGTTTAGTTGCATGTATAAAAAAAAAAAAATGAAAACATTTTACTGGTTGGTGGAAGAATTAGATGCATAGAGAAATCTGTAAAGTTCTCAGGTGGGAATACAATACAAAAATTTTAGATAGCAACCCTGTTATTTTATAGGGTCTTAGTAAATTTTTTGGTAGTTTATAAACTTCTTGTAGGGTCTGCCAAATAGCTGAGAAGATTAAATCACCTGCTTAGGTAGAAACAGTGGCCAGGGTTTGATCCCAGGTGTGTCTTGCTGGCCTGGCCCCCAGGGAATGCTGAAATAGCAATTGAGACTGGGTGTGATGGGATGTGCCTGCAATCCTAGTTCTTGGGAGGCTGAATACAAGTGAATCACTACTAGTCCAATCTCTGTAGTGAGACCTGTACAAAAAAAAAAGCTTCTTGTAAATAATCAGAAAATAAATATACTGAAATTACCTGAAAGGGGATAAATTATAAAGTGAACTACCTGATTGCAAAATACATTTCAAAGGGAAGGTGAATCATGACAATGGTAATAATAGTTACTGAGCATTTATACGTCTACATTATATTACCCACTTTATGATTATTATAGTATATTATCTTTATAATAATGCTGTGAAATTGCCACAATTATTAGCCATTTTTATGAAATTGGCAGAATTATAGTGGTTAAATAGCTCCCTCAATATCAAACAGCTCATCGGCTATGAAGCCAGAGACTTATCTCCTTGTCCTCTATCTTAGGGGCTTTTGAGCAGGATACTGATAAAAGAATAGACAAAACATGCTGTTGGTTTGTCCTACATGGCTTTTATCAGATTGAGATAAAGGTCATATTTCATCTCTCACTTTCTCTCTCTTTCTCTCTCTCTGTGTATGTATGTGTGTATATATATATATATATATATATATATATATATATATATTGTGTGTGTGTGTGTAATACTACATCTATTGATATGACATACAGTTTTTGCCCTTGGCTCTGTTAAGATGGTGTATTATGTCTGTTGATTTGCATTTGTTGCACCGTCCCCCATCCCTTGGATAAACCCTACTTGGTTATGGTATATAACCTTCTGGATGATTTGTTGAACTCTGTTTGACAATGTCTTACTGTGGATTTTTGTATCTATGTTCATTAGAGAGTTTGGCCTGTAGTTCTATTTGTTTGATTGGTCTTTCTCTGCTTTAGTTTCAAGGCAGTACTTGCTTCCAGAAGTGATTTTGAAAGTATTACTTCCCTTTCAATTTCATTAAGGAGTTTGAAGAGTAGTGGCATTAGATAATCTCTAAATTTCTCATACAATTTAACAGTGAATCTATCAGGACCTGGGTCTTTCTTTATTGGTGAGTTTTTAATTACATCTTCAATTTCAATGACTGATTTTGGATTATTTAGCATTTTTTTTATTTTCTTGCGTCACCTTCAGTAATTCATGTGTTTCTAGCAATCTGTCCATTTCTTTTTGCTTTCTATCTTATTAAAGTTTCTCAAAGTAGGTGTTGATGATCAGAATTTCTGCAGGATCCATTGTAATTTCACCCTCTTCATTCCTAATTACATTTGGCCAGGCTTTTGTGCAGCAAAAGAAATCATCAACAGAATGAAGAAACAGCCCATAGAGTGGGACAATTTTTTTTCCAGCTATTTCTGAAAGACCTAACATCTAAACTATATAAATAATTTTTAAAAAATCAGAATCCTCCTATTAGAGATCTACTCCTAAACTGGGCATTTGTTATGAATATTCACTGCTCAGATGAAGAAGTAGAATCAACAAATCAATGTATGTGACCTGTAAAAGGTTCAAGTCAACATCTTCTGACATTGCCAGTCCTACAGATAACCCACTACTATTATGGACCACTGGATTATATTGGAATATTTTGCTGAATTCATGTACCTACAAGATTTAAATGGCAATGGTATACCCATCTCTGACAAAACTAAACAAAAAAGGGAATACAAGTGAAGGACCATTTTGTATCTGTATATTCAAAATAGTTGGGATACATATACATCTGCCTTCTCTTAATTCAATGAATAGAAAGATTTGTATTAACAGTGTTTGTGGACAGACATGTCTGCATCTATGAAGACAACAATATGCAATGTATTAACTACTGAAACTGTCCTACTAATCAGTTTTGAAACTGTCTCATTGCTATTTGTTTCTCAATAAAATTATTTTAAAAAATTAGCATCCAAGTTGAGAAATACCAGGTTTTAGAGCCTTTATGTGAGAAAAGGAATATATCATCCTTGGGTAATTTTATATTATTTACATGTTGAAATGGTATGATTTTATATATATTAAGCTAAAATAAAATATATTATTGACAAAAAACCAAAACAAAAACAATCAAATGTATGAAAAAGTGTTCAACCTCACTGGTCATTTGAGAAAAGCAAAACAATCAACACTGATATTCCATCTCACTCCAGAAAGAATGAGAATTACCAAGAAATCTACTAATAACCAATTAGGATGGGTCTATAGGGAAAGAGGAGGTCTTTTCCACCATTGGTGGGAACGCAGACTGGCACACCCACTGTGGAAATCAGCAGAGAGTCCTCAGAAAACTACTAGTAGAGGTCCAATTAGATCCAGCTATTCTCTACCTTGATGTATTACCAAAGAAGTTGAAAGCATCATACCAGAGTAGCACATGCACACCCATATTTATAACACTACAGTTTGTAATAGCTAAAGTTTGGAAACAACCAAAGTGTGTATCAACTGATAATGTGGTTTTTTTTTTTCATACAAAGGCATACAACTTAGACATAAAGAAGGATAAACTTGAGAGACTTGTAGCTAAATGGATGAAATGTCAGACCATACTTTTAAGAAAAATGCATTGAACACATATGTGTGAATATTGAATTGTTTCTCTGGTGTGAAAAGTGAAAGTGAAAATAAGGACCAAAATGTATAACCGGTATTGCGATTATAGGAAGAAAATGCCCAAATGGGAAGGAGAACTGGGGTGAAGGAGGGAAAGGAAGGAAGGTAAAAGAAAAAGAATGAAAAATGGCAACAAAACTTTTGTAAATAAGGAGGGGAAGAGGGGTTGGAAGGAGGATAGAGGAATGGGAAAAAAAAACAATTAAGATATATCATGTACAGGTACACATCTCAGTGATGAATGTGATAATTATATCTAAATCATACAAATAAATAAATAGTTACAAAGTATAATAGACACTACAATGGCATGAGATAAAAAGATCAGGGCAATTTGCAAGTAAAATTTATGAATTAGACATACAGAGGGCATCTGTGAAAATACTTGCCAGTAATTGTAAATCTGTATTTTTGCACACACAACACACACACACACACACACACACACATTATACCTAAAAATATCTTCAAAAATTGTAGCAGATATAATAAAGAATTGGAATGGGATTAAGAGCAGAATTATAGCCTGAAACCCGAAAGAAAAAATAACCAAAAGCAACTAACACAAAACAGAGATGCCACAGAAAGTGTAGAAACCCTGGAGAAAATTTCAAGGTTGTAATCCTCTGCAGTTTTGATTTATCTAGCTGAAAGAGTTTGGGTAAAGCAGTTAATGTAACCAGAAGGCATTTTATATCAATAAGTCATCATATTCTGCCCATCAAATTATGTCTCCTTCTGTGAACTTGGAGTCCAGTCTTAGCACAGATAGGTACCCTAAGGGATTGCCATCTTTAAAAAAAATTATCTATCTACTTATTTATTGATTCATTTATTTATTTGACATAGGCTCTTACTACACAGTTCAGACTCGTATCGACCCTCCTGTCTCAGCTTCCTCAGCTCTGGCATCATGGATGTGTGCCAACATACCAGTTTTGGGGCTAGCACAGTGTGCCCAGGGTTATGGGGCCAGCACGGCATGTGGTACCACAGATCAAACTAGGGTCCTTGGGCTTGCTAGGCAGCATTTAGACTCCAAGAACGGCCATCTTTACCCTGGAATACATCTGTTACATGGGCCAGGGTGGGTGACAACACCCCTAAGCTGCTCCCTTGAATCACTCGTGGTCCTGCTACCAACATGCTTCCAGGAACATGCCCTATTCCAGTCATTCTTATACTCCGAGCAATGGGATGATGGAAGTAGATCATCCCTGGTCAGTCTGATACCAAGCTGAGGTGGCAGCAGCTGCGTGGACAGGGAGGATCTGGAAACAGGAAGGGTAGGGAGCAGATGGCAGAGAGGTAGCAGGAGATGCTGACTTGCCTGTGCCACCGCTCCATACTTTCAGCGCATATTCTATTGTCCCACTGGGCTTCATTCAGCAAACACAAATCAAAGATAAAATCATGAAAGATACTGAGACTGCAGTCTCAGAGCACTAAACCCCCAAAGTTGGGTTCTCTTTCTGCTTGTACTGGCCATAGACCTATGAAGCTGGCCTTGGGAAGAATGGGAAGAATAATGTAAGTAGTTGGGACAGGGAACTTTTGACTTCTGGCCTAGAGGACCATTCCAGGATACTGAATTTTGTAAGCATCCACGACACCCTTTGGTTGGACAACTTTTCATCTCTATAGAGATAAAGTTATCTCTTAAGTGGGCAGATGGTGATACAATAATTCAGAAAAGCCAGCTTTAATAACAGATTCACCTCTCCATTCTGAGTGTTAGTATGTGCATTTGTCTGAGTTTATTTTTTGCTTTCTCTCTATATCTCGCATAAACTAAATAAAATCATTTATATATACTCATTTTATATTTGCATTATTATCATGATTTATCTTTTAGATAAATATTTTCTTTTATTATTTTTACTTTTTCATTAACAGAATGTTATTTATCTATCAACTTTCTTTTACTAAACTTTGGAGTTGGAGGGACATGTGCTTGCCCAGAATTGGGATTTCAATTGTGCTCAGGGCCTCCATTTCAGCAGGGTGGAGGCTGACTCATTCTAATGATGAGCAGGAAATATGCTCGAGAGCAAGAGGAGTTCATGTCTAGCAATTACCTGAGACAGGACAGGGAGTGGAAAGCTCCTAATGGACTAGGGGGCTTATTGCTTCTGTCCCCTTGTGGGATTTGCTGCAACTCTGCTGACTTGAACACTGCCCTCATTATTCCATTTAGACAGACCACCATCATTAGGAGCCACTTACTGTGCCCCAAGTGACTCTCAAAACCCCCAGTGGGAGCAGAGTTAGAGGACGGAGAAATAAAGACAAGAGACAGAAAGCTGAGGTCAGGTGGCACCATCTCCCCTGATGGATGGAAAGAAGTGCTCCAAAGGAACTGGTTAAATACCATAGTGTGTTTATCTACACATTTAGTAGCCTGGTGTCATGTGACATCTTTTTGCCTCGCAACCTATTGCTTGGATTGTCTCAGCGCTTGATATTCTCTGGACTGAAACAGCTTGCTCATGTGGCTTGCCTCTGGTACTCTTTGTTCTCAGATAGGGTTTACATTTGTGATCAATTTCCAGCTTCAGCTGCCCCCCTACAATCCCTGTTGCACTGTGCAATACCCATGGAACAGTGTTACCCAAGGTTCTAGGAAAGGAAGTGGGGGTCAGATAGCCGGTTCTTAGTGTGTCTCCTCCTGTCATTTCTGTACCATGGGCTAGTGGGTGGCCTGTATTCTGTTTCCATCCTGGGGTTTCTTTAGAGCTCAGTCGCAGAGCTCTTTGAGGCTATTCTGTTCATTTACTTCCTAGGTCCTCTTGAAATGAGCACCATATGCTCTTGTTAATACTATTGCAATGTGGACAGGATTCAAATTATTTTCTTTATTTATAGTAGCCTATCCATTTTTTACAGAGCTGATACAGGAGTTTTTCTTTAAAATAAATTGCCTATGGCAACTACAGTGGGATTTGGAGAGAAAAGGCAAGCAACTAAATAACTGCAAATAGCTTAAAATGTATCATTTCTAACACATTTCAACTTGTATAAATAACAATGTCATTTTCATATTTGGATTATTGCCTTAGAATCTAGTCTTACAGTGGCATCATTGGCCTATGAGGGAGACTGACATGTTTATATCTCTTGATATATAATTGTTAAATTGTTTTTCTAAAGGCTGTGCCTTCAGTGATCTATGGAGGTTATAAATGGTGAGGCTCTAGTCCATCTTCAACATTTTCTTCCCTAATGTGCTTTGAAATACTACATGCAGCTTGTTTTAATTTGTGCATCTTTTTTAAAGAAAGAAGGTCATTTTCTCGTTAGCTGCAGGGATATTAGAAGCTCTCCAATGTGTTAGATTTACCTGGTTCCATCATACTCAAATTAAGATGGCTTCGGTTCCCTTAGGCGGTGGAGTCACAGTGTCTATTGAAACACATCTGGACATTTAAGGCCAGGAAGCTCATTTTTCTTCAGGTCAGTTCTTTATCCCATCACTTGGATCAATATGATTTTCAGTTCCCCTCCTTTCTTACCTTCTGTGAGTCTCATCATGACTCTGTCCCATTTTATTCATTTCCTCAAAATTTTACACCAGGGAGCAAAGGAAGGGTGGAATTCAGCAGTGCATAAATGTCTCAGCATGAAAATTATTCAAGACTCACACTCCAGATGACTGAATGGGTAGGATGGTTCAGGATTTGTCATTCCTGGGATTTTGTCATTGGTCCCCCTCTTCCTTGGGGTCCAGGCTCCTGTGTGTTGTGGCCTTGTCTCTTCCTGACTGACTTCCCTCTCCCTTGTGCAGATCTGGGCTTCCTCGTCATTCTGCTCTTCGGAGAATCCTCCCAATCCCCTTTTCACTCAACATGGACATGTTTCCACCTCCCATATTAGACATCAGAGTTTGATAAATGTAATGCAGTTTTTCCTGTGTTAATTCAGCCAGTAACTTTTAAATTTTAGTTTCTTTCCTACCTCTTTAGCCATATTTATTTTTTTGTACATTTTTCAGTCAATTTCTTCTCTCACTTTTCTGTTGATGTCTTAATATTTCTCTTTCTGATTAATGTTCTCTTTGTGCTTATTTAAAAGTTCATGAATTAAGAAAAAAGTTATTATTAGTTTCTCCAAATAATACCTGAAGTTATTATTTCTTAGCTTCTAGGGAAAACAATTGTCACAGAGGGATCCATAAATCTTTCAAAATATTATTACATGTATAGCTTCAAGCAACAAAGCAGAAACTCAAATATCATACATACGTTAGAATAAATTTCCTATAATTAACTTGATCTTTAGTTTATCTTACTAATCAATATCTTTAGCACTGCTCATATACAATTCTATACATACTCAATGTGTGGCCTCTACTAAAAAAAGATCAAAAATCTTTTGTCTTAAATATTAGATATATATTTCTCCATTCAAATTTCAATTTCTTTCTGAAGAATTTCTAGAAACTGAGCCTACCAAACTTGAGCATTAAGCTGTGTCTTTGAGATAGTGACTTTATAAGGACAGTTATTACATCTCAGAGAAAAAAGGTGGACATTTTTAGAGTCTGCAATTCAAGGCTGTATACTTTATTTTCTGTAAATTCTCAGGGCTTACATAGCTAGTGCAAATTAATGGAACATGTTTAGAATTTCATCAACATTTTTCAAGTCTTCTCCAAATGCATGAAAGCAAATAGTCTTTATAATAGAATTATTTAAGAGTGATTCAAAAAGGATTGAAAGAAATTGAGAGGAAATCAAAAGACATGAAAAATTAATATCTATAAATATTAAGTATATTTTATAAATACAAAATGAATTAAATGAAATAGAAATAAAAGTATCATTATGGTCAGAATTACCATACCACAAGGTCTCTATGGCTAATACTGAATTTCTGTCAAAGCGTTAATGTGCCTTTCCTGCCGAACAAGCAAGCTTCAGAAAAATAAAAAGGCTTTGTGTGTATTAAATCACATGAGAAACTATCACTGTGTCCAAACAGTGGTGTGTAAATTCTGGCATAAGTCTGGAAAGGTCACTTCCTGACATCATTATGCCTCTGGTGGAAAGCACCTTGCCTTTGTGTTTTATGTGCTGTTGTGTGGCAGAGAATTTGCTAACACGTGGCATCCCTCTTTCTTATCAAACTTTTCAGCTCCTTCAGTAGGGGAGAAAAAAAACACATTTTCACAAAACACATAGCTGAAGCACCACAAAGATATATTAGTGAAAGCAAAGCATACAGATTTATTTAATGCATTATATGACACCGAAGCCTTCAGAAACATCCGAAGAAACGTGCACATATGGATCTTTGTGCTACATTTTGATGAAGTGTATAGTTGTAGAGAAGTACAAGTAGACATAGGGCATATGACATAATGCTAACAAATCAGGGACAAGGAGAGAAAGAAGGAGGGAAATGAGAATGCTTTTCTGTGTTTTTCTTTTTTATTAAAACTTATTATTAAGTTTATTGGTACTATGTAGATATACGTAATAGTCACATTCATTACAGGGAATTTGCACCTTCCATGATATATCTTAGTTTCTCTTTTATTTCTCCATGCCCTCCCCACAACCTCTCCTCTCTTCCTTGTTTATAAAGTTCTGCTCCATTTTATCCTTCTTTTCTTTCCCTTCCTTTCCCCTTTTCTCTTCCTACTTCCCATTTCCTTTTGAACAGTTACTTTCCACTTCAAATATTTACTATACATTTTGATTCTAATTAACTCTGTTTCTCATACCAAAGAGACATACAATATTTATTCATTTGTCCAATTTATTTCACTTGAGTATGGTTTCACAGTGCACCCATCTAGCTGTAAATAGCTAAAATTTATCCTTCTTTACAGCTGAGTTGTACTCTATCGTATTAAAAACACATCTCCTTTATCCATCCATTAGTTAATGGACATTTGGATTGTTTCTAAGATTTCACTATTACAGACTGTGCTATTATAAACACAGGTGTGTATATATTGCTGTGGTATGATGTTTTTAATCCCTCTGGGAATAAATCAAGGAGAATAGCTGGATTAAATTGGACCTCTAGTCATAGATTTTGAGGCGTCTCCACTGCTCTCCACTATAGGTGCACCAGTCTACATTCCTACCAACAGTGGAGAATGGTTACTTTTTTCTCATGTCCCCACCAGTATTTGTTATTGTAGATTTTTTAGTAATTCTCATTCTTGCTGGAGTGAGATGGAATTTCAGCACTGTTCTAATTTTCATCTCTTGAATGATCAGTGAGATTGAACCCTTTTTCATATATTTATTCATTGTTTCTACTACATATGAAAATTATGTTTTTATCTCAGATGTCCATTTTTGGATTTAGTCCTTAAAGTTTGGGGGATGGGTTATGATTATTTTTGAATTTTTTAAATATGTTCTCGACATTAGACTTTTGTGTGAGGAACAACTGGCTGAATTTTTTTCTATTGTGTGGGATATCTTTACTCTGCTGCTAATTTCTTTTGCTGTGCAAAAGCTTTTTACTAAGGTGATATTCTGGCTATTGTTTCATTGCAGCATTTCCCCTGTAGTTGGGATTTCTTCATGAAGTTTTTGCCTACACCTATTTCTTCAAAAGTTCTACCTATTTTACCTGCCATCAGATTTAGTGTTCCTCTCCCCATCAGATGTTTGACCCATTTTAATTTTAGTTAGAGCATGCTGATAGACATGGGTCTAATGTGAAAAGCAGGTTTTCCAGCACAATTTATTAATTTTCCAGTGAAGCTGTTTGGTCCCTTTGTCAAAGATAAGGTGGATGAGTGTGCTTACACTTGTTTCTGCGTCTTGTAATCTGTTCCATTGATCCTCAGGACTTTCTCCCCAAGTACATGCTGCTTTGCCACAGTGGGTCTGCAGTATAGATTCAAGTCAGAGATTGTGCTGCTCCCTTCCTTGCCTTTGTTGCCAAGAATTGTTTTGTCTATTCTATGTCTCTTCTGGTTCCATGTGAATTTTAGTATTGCTTTCTCTACTTCTGTGAGATGTGATAATGGTGTTTTGATTAGGATTGCATTAAATGCATACAAGAATTCTGGAAGAATGACCATTTTCTTTTTTTTTTTTTTTTTGTGTCTTTTTTGAGACAGGGTCTCACTATGCAGTTCAGGCTGGCCTTAAGCTCACTTTGTAGCTCAGGCTGGTCTCGAACTCACAACAATCCTCCTGCCTCAGCCTCCCGAGTGCTGGGATTACAGGCATGCGCCACCACACCCGGAAGAATGACCATTTTCATGATGGTGGTTCTTCCTATTCATGAACAAGGGGTATTCTTCCATTTTCTGGTATCTTCTTTGATCTCCTTTTCAACAGTATGGTAGAATTGAATGTAGAGATTTTTGCTTTTTCTATGACTATTTAAATCCTTCACATCTGCATCCTCTCACTAGGTATGCGGCAGGTGGCCTGTAACCTTGGTGTTGTTGGGGATCCCAGAGTTAGGGCATGACAAAAAATAAGACAGAAAGCAAAAAAGAAAGCTAGCAATCCGTTAGGGAGAAAGCAGTGCTGGCAGAATTTACTGCTAGGATGTTGCTCCTTTTGCGTAGAGGAAAGCACAAGCAGCAAGGGACCTTATGTCCCAAATCTGTCCCATTTGGCTGAGTTATCCACACTTGCACTCTACCTATTTCTTGGAGGCTTTACAATACGGCAAATATTGTTTGGCATGAGGTGGCAATGTCATCAGAGACTTCTGGACTGGGTGGTCACTTTATAAAGTCCTAAGCCTATGTTTTATTGGATCTGCAATTTTTTTTTTCAGATTAATTTAGGTATCAGTGTGTGTGTCCCTCCACTTCATCCTAGTACCTGTACTTTTAGTTTTTTCTCCGTATAGCATAAATATGCCTCCTCTATTCAGCCATATTGAATATATCTATCTATTCTTAAAATGTTGTGATATGTATTTATGGGTAGCATATCCAGAAATATGCTGGCTCATATGGCAGCAATTCATAGAAACTAATAAATGCCTCATGTGTTTCTAATACTGGTAAGGTGCTGAGAAATTGCAATAGGTCTTAAGAGCATAGATGGTATTTTAAGTTTCTCTTTATTTTTGGAAGCCAGGACAATGACAGTAAGGAGATGATGGGTAAGAGTAGAACAAGGATGGAGTCAGAACAGGGTTTAGTTTTCTAGATTATATTCCAACTTTTCAGAACAATGTTTTAGTAAGGGATAGAATACTTCACCTAATGATCAGAAAAAGTATTTTTCTTTCTCTCCTTCAAATTTAACAAAGC
Organism: Ctenomys sociabilis; assembly: GCA_004027165.1. NCBI lineage: Eukaryota > Metazoa > Chordata > Mammalia > Rodentia > Ctenomyidae > Ctenomys > Ctenomys sociabilis. Next base: position 26,430 of record PVKA01029509.1, read on the forward strand.
CTAGTATCTGATTAAGTATTCACCTTGATCAATGTGGGTGCAAAGAAGAAAAATGCTTTTATAGCTTTTACTTTCTGAAGCTGTGCTAGAAGTTATGGTTCTTATTTCAGTGATGATAGTATTATTTAGTTCTGAAACTAAATAAAATATGCTGAAATGACTGAATAGAGCTATGCAGTACTCTCCTCCTCTACAAAGAAAAGCCAATGTAATAGGTCTATATAGATGCATTTTGGGGGTGACTGTGGGAGAGCATGAGAAATCAACAGGGAAAAGGCTGAAACTGTAGAAGATGCAGAGATCTTGGACAACATCACAGTAAGAAAAACAAAATACCCAAGCATCTGCCAGCCTGATGTCAGAGCGGGGAAGAGTTCTCCTTTGCCAGACTGAGAGAGTCCCTGCAAACTCTATCAATACAGTTGCTGATAATTCCGCTGCTGTAAAGATTCACTATCCTCCCAGGCTTGCAGCCCACCTAGATAAGTACCCGAGAGGCTACAAGGTGGCTTCTTTTGGAAAAGGATCTCACATCATCTCTCAGGGGACCTCTAGGGTGATAGAGACAGGAGCCATTTTAAGAAGGGAATGATTTATGAAATTGGACTGGCCCAGGGCCATAACATCTGCATATGCCATCTTTGGGACCCCAAAGACATTCTGCTACACTGGCTGGCATGAGGGTTTGCCCAGTACAGCGACTTTGACCCAAACCTATACCCTATGTTGTTGGGAGTAACTATTGAGACACAGAGGGCAATGGAAGATGCCAACCTGGGAAACCACCAGATAAAGAGCTGTCCTTATGTGACCAAGGGCTCAGCCAGCCATGTATGGACTTGCCCCAGTGCCAAGACTGAGGTGGGTGCCCACATATTTCCTGCTGCCCTTCCTCCCATACTGCACTCTGGTACATTTTACTCAGTGTACAAGGGAACCAGTGTAGTTCTCATCCCTGCCCTGCCCATAAGCAGAATGGTGAGGGTGCTTTGAGGAAGGCTCTGGCTCTTGTCCTTCACACAGATACATATGGTTGAGGGAAGTAAATGTAGCATTTTCCAGGCCTAACCAAGGCCTCAGGCCTGGGTACGGACTGCCACTAAAGCAGAAGAAGGAACGTAGCAATCCCTGCTGCCTATGTCCTCTCCAGCTATGTGGATCTTGTCCCTCTTCCTTTCACTCAGGTGCCTGTTGATGGTAGTGCAGGGAGGGGACAGTTCAGTTTCCATGCTGTCAAACCCACAGAAGCATCCTGAGGGGTACTCATAATGGAGGGTACTCCAGCTGTCTCTCTTTCTGTGGCTGGGGCAGGATAGGGGAACATGAGGGCAGTTTTGTCTGGCCCTCAAGGTAAGTATTACTACTGAAGCAGCATAGAGGATTCTGCAGTTTCTGCTGCCCACTTACCTACAGGTTTACTATTAAAATATACAGACTGGATGAATGAATTTAAAACATAAAGATCCATCAATATGCTGTTGACAGAAAACTCACTTGATGACTAAAGATGCACACAGACTGAAATGATATCTTGAACAAATGATCATCAGGTCTATTTTGTTGCCAATGCCAAATAGGAGAAGCTACATTGTTTTTAGGAAAATCAAGACATCAGGGAGACTATATGATATTTACACATGTGTGTCTGGTTTATTTCACTTATGAGTATATGTTCAAGTGGCATCCACTTCAGTATAAATGCTTCAAACTTATCATTCTTAATAGCTGAGTAATACTCCATTATATAGAAATACCACATCTTTTTCAACCATTCCTCATGTGATGGACATCTTGGTTGTTTCCAAGATTTTG